>CM052897.1:115653051-115729764 GCA_028534135.1 Potos flavus | reverse complement strand
CCTGGATATAAATGATCAACTCATTGGAGTAAACACCTAGGAGTACAATTGCTGGATCTTGGGAAGACCATGTTTAGCTTTGTAAAAAACTGCCAAACTCTTTCAAAGTGGCTGTGCCATTTTTCATTCCCTCTAGCAATGAGTAAGATTTCCTATTTCTTTTCATTCTCCATACTTGGTGTTGTCAGTTTTTGGATTTTAGCTATTTTAATAGATACATAGCAATATCACTTTGTTGTTTAATTTGCAATTCATCAATGACATATGATTTTGAGCATCATTTCATATGCTATTGCCATCTGTATATCTTCTCTGGTGAGGTATCCCTTCAGATTTTTCACTCACTTTTTTTTTTTTTTAAGATTTTATTCAATTTGACAGAGAGATAGAGAGCACAAGTAGGCAGAGCAGCAGGCAGAGGGAGAGGGAGAAGCAGGCTCACCGCTGAGCAGGGTGCCCAACTCGGGGATGGCTCTCAGGACCCTGGGATCATGACCTCAGCCAAAGGCAGACACTTAACCGACTTAGCCACCCAGGCACTCTTTCACTCACTTTTTAATTAGATAGTTTATCATTTGATTGTTCAGTTCTAAGTGTTCTTTGTATCTTATAGATACAAGTTTTTTAATCAGATATGTGTTTTACAAGTATTTTCTCCTAGTCTGTGGCTTATCTTCTCAGTTTCTGAATAGGGTCTTTGTGGAGCAGAAGTTTTTAATTTTAATGAAGTCCTACTTACTGTGTTTTTCCTTTTTATTGACACACCATTATTATATGTCTTTAATTCTGTGGCATTTATGGAAACCCTACCAAGTATAAACTGGAACTTTTTAATGATACCTCTTTCTCTGAGAAAAATTCTTTATTTATTCTCTAGAAAATAATTTTTAACTTCTGTTTATCTGAAATGATATCCTCTCATTCTCTAAAATCTCACAAAATCAAAATATTTCAAATACAGTGATAGTTTATGTGCCCATCTCTATGTACTAAGAATAGCTAAGCTTTTGATTTTTACACATGTTAGAATTTTATAAATAAGTAGTTCACAATATTATAGGTTTAAAGTAGGATATTATTGGAAAAGTTCAAATCTTATTTTGAAATGGCCATTACACGAGAGCTAGACTTCTTCAGTTCATAAAATAAAAGTCTAAAAACTCTAAGAGTTCCACATATACAAAAAGTAGAAAATGTCATATAGAAACATACTTGTAAATATGTATTTATAAATATGTGTTTTATTTAAATTTATATTATATGTAAATAGATATACTAAAGTAATTCAACTTCCCAAGAAATGTTACAAGATATAATAAAATTTTCACAGATAGAGACACATTTGAGACAACTGTAGAGCTCCTTTAGTAAGAAAATTAAGTAATGTCTCCCACCAGGGAAATAAATTTAGGATATGAATAGTGACTTATTAATTTAGTGAACCTCTGCTGGTTACCCTGCATTGTTAATGATAGCTAAACACATGACAAACTTTAATCTATACATAGAGCATGGAAAGCAAACTTGAATCAACATTAACGAGGATGACAGAGACCAAAAAACAAAGTGTATTATAGTTCATATTTAGGGATGTGCTGTGAAGTATTTGGAAGGGGTAGTAACTGTATGGAGGTGTTTTCTTTACAAATTGGGAACATGATGGTTCATAAACATATAAGTCAGAATTAAATTCAAATTGTTTCACATTGAAAACAGATTTCCACATCTTATTTCTCATAGCTGCACTGTACATGACATATCACTTATTTCTTTCATACTTGTGTTTGCCCTCCTAAGTTATTCTTCGAATTTAAAATTTTAAAACACTACCATCATGCTCTATGAGACAGTTACGACTGTTTCATAACTTCCCCAATCAATATAGCAGATCATTGAACCAAATGGCTAATTGTAATCAATTCTTCTTCTATTGAATCTGTGCCACGGTAATGTAAAAGATGTGTACGTGAAAGACAGATGAGGGCTGGCCTCCTAACAATACATGAGCTTGCCATTATTCGTCCTCAGAGAATCTTTTTTGCAACTTATTTCAATTTGGGGTTATTTTAGGAAGTAAAAGAGACTAGATTCATGAAACTGCCACATGTTCTACTTTAAACAAGTTCCCCTGTATTTTTGATGTTGTATCATTAAAATGGTAGCAGAATCTTCAGCTGCATTAATAGTTGTGTGGCAGATGATGGAGTTGACTGAACACTGACACACATCGACTGTGAAGATCCCTCCAAATATCAAGTGATAGCACTGTGCGATATTTTGATTTAATTTTCATTTCTATACACATAACCAGAGAGTAAAGTGTCTCTCCATTCAAATTCTTTTCTATGCTCATTAAAAGAGCAAAAGATGACATATTTTTGGTCAATAAACACAATGCCATAGTTGAACTGGAGTTTTTAAAGTATTATCATTCATTTATAAAACAGAGTTAGTGGCATTAAACTTTGTAAAGCTCATTTTCAGACTTCAAATACACTTTATTCCTAAGGATATGCTGTATAGTAGACCAGATATCCTTTATTTCCCCAAAATAAAACACCATAGTAAGATAAACAAATTATCGGATTGATTGTCTATTTTAATCTCTTTATATCTTTCATAGCAAAAAAAAAAAAAGGAAGAATACGACAATAGTTACAGAAAATATATATATATTTTTAAAAGATATTATGTTTTCATCCTTCTACTGGAAAGAAACTTCACTAACAAGAAAACTGAGATGGCAAATGGGGAATGAGAATATTTCCACAAGGTGGGAACTTGCCATTATTTTTATTTTCATTTGTTTGCTTCCATCCTAAATCAGTGAATTAAGGTCTTCGATAACTCTGAGGAAAGTCAGATTATAACCACTGCTGTAGCTACAGAGACGCACAGTCTATGAGAGATCATGCCACATACAGATTCCTATCAGGAGAAGTTACCAGGGAATAATTCCACATTTCACTAATAAACTACCATAAGGTAATACTTCTTAAAACTGAAATTTAACTGGTAAGTAACCAAAAATATCAAGATAAAATTTTGCATAATGTATGCTACTATTTATTATATTATACACAGAAACATTCCTTAAATGATATATACTCCAAACAGTACAAGTTCTACTCACTTAAATCCATTTAGGTCAGGGATACCATAAAAATACTGGCTAATACAGGTAATTAACAAAATCAAAAGTAGAAAAGCCTAAGACAAACACGATCAAAAATGAAAAGATCTCAAAAAAGTCGCTGTCTCTCTCTTGATATCTATAACTCCACACACACACACACACACACACACACACACACATCCCTTTATTTTATAGTGATTAGTTGAAGGCAATTTTGTACCAAAAGTTTCAGAATCTAGAGAAATAGAGAAAAATATAAATGTATATGTACCACACAATATAGAGCCAAAATACATGAGCTAAAATTTGATAGAAATAATAAATTCAATCATTATAACTTGATATTTCAATACTACCACTGTACTATTCATACAGTAGTAAATGTAAAAAGTGCATTTACCTTCTCAGCTGTTATAATTAAATGATAATTTAAAAATGGAAATGCATTGAAAATAAAAATACTTCAGGGGAAGAAAATTTTTAAAAGTTTGGATTTCCTAATGATATGATTGAAAATATTCAGTTTTCAACCAGAAATTACTAAACATGTAAACAAATGAAAGTATGATTCCTACTCTGCTACAAATTGATCAACAGAAATTGACTTTGAATGAATCCAGATATTGAATTAGGCAAAAGACAAGTTAAAAGTGGCTAATGTAAAAAAAAAAAAAAAGTGGCTAATATAACAATGTTAAACAAGTAAAGCAAACGTTCAAAGAATTAAATAAAAACAGTCTGATTGAGTAAATTGAGAATCACAGCATTATAGTGCTAACTACAACACATCTAAAATTTTAGAGGTGAATGATGAAGTAACTAAAATAAAAATTGCCGTACATTAGTTTAACAAGAGATTTTTAGATAGCAAAAGTAAAAAAAAAGGCAAACTTTAAGATAACTCTAGCAATTGTGTAGTCCCAAGAACAGAGAAAACGGGATTAAAGAAAAGGGAGCAGAATCTCAAAAACTAATGAGACAATGTCAATTTCTCTAAAATACATGAATGGAATTCCAGAATGAAAGGTAAATTTAAAAGGAAAAAGAAAAAGAACCACACCTACACCAATCGTAGTCAACCTGATAAAAGCCAAAGACAGAGACAGCTTTCAGAGAAACAAGATTTTTTTCATCAGAAATAATAGGGGACAAAAGCAGGTGCATGAGATATTCAAAAGTTTAAAGAAAAAATAATCTGTCAATCAAAAATCTTATAACCAGTGAAATTATTCTTCAAAATTTAAATTGTAAACATGTCTAGATAGACAAAAACAGATAACTCACTGCTAGCAGACTTGCATAACAATAAATGCTAAAGGAAATCTTTCAATCTAAAAGGAAGTAACTCCAGTTGGTAACATAGATCCATAGGAAAGAATGAATTATTCCCTGGTAACAAGAAATGGCAAGTAGGTCAAATAAAAATGACTGTGTGTGTGTGTATGTGCATCCTGTCTTAATCTTTTATAAATCACATGATAGGGGCGCCTGGCTGGCTCAGTGGGTTAAAGCCTCTGCCTTCAGCTCAGGTCATGATCTCAGGGTCCTGGGATGGAGCCCCGCATAGGGCTCTCTGCTCAGCAGGGAGCCTGCTTCCCCCTCTTTCTCTGCCTGCCTCTGCCTACTTGTGATCTCTCTCTCTGTCAAATAAATAAATAAAATCTTAAAAAAAAAAAAATCACATGATAGCTCAAAACAAAATTATAATGCTGTATTATTGATTTTATAAAGTATATAGAAGTAGTATATATGACAATAATAGCACAAAGCTGAGGGATGGCAAAAGTAGAGATATACTGATGCAGTGATGCTATATTTTAAGAGAATCAAGTCACTACTAACTTGAAGTAAACTTTAACTGAGTTAAAGGTGCATCTCATAATCTCAGGAGTAACCACAAACAGAAACTGAAAATTATATAATTAAAAATTAATAGATGAATTAAAAGGACATACTAAAATATTTTAACATAATAGAAGCCATTAAAAAGACATAAAGAGACAAAAATATGCAAGATACACAGAAAACAAATAGCAAAATGGCTTCTGCAAATTCAAACGCATCAATTATCACTTAATATGAATGGGCTAAACACTCAAAAGAAAGATATACAAAGAGAATGTAGGACTAGCTTAAAAAATAAGATTCACTAACCATGGGGTGCCTGGGTGGCTCAGTGGGTTAAAGCCTCTGCCTTCAGCTCAGGTCATGATCTCAGGGTCCTGGGATTGAGTTCTGCATCAGGCTCTCTGTTCGGTGGGGAGCCTGCTTCCTCCTCTCTCTCTGCCTGCCTCTCTGCCTGCTTGTAATCTCTCTCTTTCTGTCAAATAAATAAATAAAATCTTTAAAAAAAATAATAGGATCCACTAATCTGAATATAAAACATGTAGATTACCTTCAAAGATATAAATCAGGTTGGAGTAAATGGATAGAAAAAGATATATTGTTCAAATAATAACCATCAAAAGCTAGAGTGGCTATATTAAGAAATAAATGTTAAGAAATATGAATATTGCTAGAGATGGAGATATTTCTCAGTGACAGAGTAGTAAATATATCAGTAATACAGAAAAACAGTCTAAATGTATATGTACCTCACAATATAGAGCCAAAATACATGAACTAAAACCTGATAAAACAGGAGAAATAATAAATTATTATAACTTGGTATTTCAATACTACTCATACAGTAGTAAATATGACAAGTGTACTTACCTTCTCAGCTATTATACTTAAATACTAATTTAAAAATGCAAATGCATGGAAAGTAAACATGGTCCTACCTGTTGATCCCACCTCTGTAATCCCTTTCGAGCTAAGATCTTTGCCTTTTATGTTCTGGCTACCTTGTTAGCCCTGAACTCAAATTTTAGTCTCCACAGCCAAATAGGACTGCTCAAACTGCTGAGCCTCTTAGCCACAGCATTCAGTTGAGTTTTTCAACCTCTCAAAACTGTACTTCTTATGTGTCTACAAATGTCTCAAAGAGAAGAGCAATATAGGGCCAGTTTTCATCAAAATGCTTTGTTTCTCTGGCATCTTGGGTTTTCTAATATTAGTTACCTTTGTAGCTCTCTTATGATTGTCATCAGAGCTTTTTTTTTTTTTTTTTTTAAATTATGTGGCTTTTCTAGGCACTATCTGCAGGAAAAATGGTCTGAATTAAGATTTTAGCACTAAAAAGTAAATATATGGGCACATATAGTTTTACACTCTTTTACAGACAAAACAGAAAATGCTGCTAAGAAGCTTGTTTCTTAAGGCTCATATTAATTCAGAATTTCTAGCCCAAATAATTTGACAAGCTTGTTCAAAAGCTAATTGTTTAGGGGTACCTGGGTGGCTCAGTCAGTTAAGCATCTGACTCTTGATTTTGGCACAGGTCATGATCTCAGGGTCTTGGGATGGAGCCCCATGTTGGGCTCCACATTCAGGGGGGAGTCTGCTTGAGCATTCTCTTCATCTGCCCCTCCCACAACTTATTCTCTCTCTCTCAAATAAATGAAGAAATCTTACGGGGAAAAGATAGTTGTTTAATGAGGTTGCTTTTCCCAAATGGATGAGAATTTTTATATGGATGTTTATGTTGACATTATTTACTTACAACCTATTACTGACAATATGCTGTTTGTTAAGGACAGCATGACTTTTCTAGAAACTGAATGCCTGAGCAGCATATTCATGAAGATACTTGTACTACAGTCTTGCCTCTATAGAAAATGATAACCTCAAAGCAAAGCTGCCTTAAGCTTTAGTCACATGTCAGGATTAAATTATCATTGAGGGAGAAGAAGAAGAGAGGCTATTTTCACACTAAGACTAAAAAACGTAAAACTGACTCATTGTTTACAAAAATATATTTTAGAGTCTATTCAAGTTAATTGCATGCTAAAAGGAATAAATCAACACTCTTCAGAGAAACATAATAGAATCCTGAGTCTTCATAACCTGGTATCATAATGTCTAGGACACTATTCAAAAATATCTTGACACACAAAGAATAGAATAATGAAACTCATTTGCAAAAGAAAATAAAATCAGTAGAGAATGACAATGACATGAAACAGATGTTGGGATCAGAAGTTAAATACTTAAGAACAGATATTATAACCATCAAAATAAAAATAGAAACTATAAATATAATAAAATGTAAATTTTAGAGCTAAACACAATAATGGAAATAAAAATCCTTAGATGGGCTTTACAGCAGAATAAATATGACAGAAAGCTTGAATATAAAGCAACAGAAATTACTCATTCTGAAAAAAAGAAAGTTTAAAGACTGAGAAAAATAATGAGTCTCAAGGAATTGTGGGACAATATTAAAAGTTTGTACATGTAACTGAAGCTCCAGAAAGAGGACATACCAAAGTAGAAAGCACATTAGAAGAAATAATGATCCCAAATGTCCCCAATTAGGAAGAAGACTTAAGTTTTCAAATTGAAGAAATTCAGCAAATCCGGCGTAGAAGAAATGCAGAGTAAATGATGCCTCAGTACACCCTAACCATAAACAGAGATTTGTGAAAACTAAACTACTTAATCCATATAAAGCCCTTTAAAAACTGTGTGATACACTAACTATGCAGTAAATGCTAGCAATTCTATTAGTTAAATGTTAGCTTTCATTCCTTACCTAATATAAACACTATGCTTCCATTATGACTATATTTTACCTCCTGCAATGATGTCATATAATAGCTTGTGCTAGTCTAGTATATGGAACTTGAGATTTCAAATGAATTGAAGGAGGCACTCCGGCAACAACTCAGTTGTAGTTTTAGTGTGGATGATGAAATAAAAATCTGACCATGGCTAAAGATCTACTAGTGTTGTAAATCCTTACACAATCAGAGGGATTTTTCTAACCTTATGCTGAAAAGTAATCTTTACCTTTTTTTTTTTTCCCCTTACTCCTTACTGGATATGGAAAATGAAGATGTAGGAAATGTGTTCAAAAGATTTTTTAAATTACATGAAACTGGAAAAATGTTCTGAATTATTACAGAAAAATATGGAATTCAGTAGGACTAATAGACATTAGTAGATGTGACTTTAAGTATTTCGTATTTTGGAAGTCTGTTGATGTCACAGATATATGAGGAATTACCTGTGAACAGATTATTCTATTATAGTTTAAAAGTGATTGCTTACTATCAACATGTGAAAGGGATTGTATATCATCAACTTATAAGGTCTATTACTAATTTTGTATCCAAAAATTAAGCAAGGCTGGTTCAAACAATGGTTCTGACTATGATCTTTTTAATATTATTTTACTCTTGGTAGAATAGTGGAAACAATTTTGTCCCTATTCTGGAAAAAATTTGTAAGATGGACTGGAAAGCAACCATTATCTAAGTAGTAGCCAATAAAAGCTACTTGAAAGAAAAAAGAAAGAAAGAAAGAAAGAAAGAAAGAAAGAAAGAAAGAAAGAAAGAAAGAAAGACAGGACAAAGCCCAGCAATCCATTAAAACACACACACACACACACACACACACACACACAAACTGGCTATGTTGAAAATAAGTTTCTCATACACAATCAAGTGTTCCACAAAATTCACTAATTCCATGAAGATATGAGTTCAGATATTCATTTTAGGTTTTCTATTATACTTCTAAGCAGAATACATATGGTAAAATACTTTTTAAAAACTGACACTCTTATAAAGTTGAACATTCATATATCCCATTACCCAATAATCCCACTCCTAACTTTATATCCAAAAGAAACTCTTACAAAAATAGATCAGAAAAACAGTGCAAGAAATGCTCACAGCAGAATTGTTCAAAATAAAAACAACCTGGAAAAACTCAAATGCCTTTCAATAAAGAATAGCGGAATGAACTATAGCATCTTCACCCAATGGATTATTATACACCAGTGAACATAAATTAACTACAATTACATGCACAACTATGAATGTATCATAACAATATAATGTGATAAAGATTCAGAAGACTGCATATAACATAATAGCATTTTCAAAGTACTCTAATAAAATACTTTATAGAAGAGCTAAAAATATATGCATAGAAACAATAACAGGAGAATCAGAATAGAGGAAAGGAGCTTATTTATAGCAAACAAAACGTGTAAATAATGGTAAAAAGCAGGAGCAGAAAGGGATATTATGCCGGTACCAAAAAAAGTCTTGATGTTGAGTCTGATGTCGTCATTTAGCAACCCTTTTCATTTATAGAATTCCTGAGATATATTAGCCAGGGGCTCACTGTAGCTGCAGTTTACATTGCCTTTTTGTGTGAATTATTGGAATGAAACTATCTTCATTTCACTAATATAGCCTTCTCTGTGCTCCCACTACATTAAAATATCTGTTAGGAAGGTTCTTTCTCATAAGATACTTCCCAGCTTCTGTCTGGGAGAAGTGGTAAAACCTTGGCCTTCCCACCATAATATAATATCTTCTTTCTGATATAGGACTATGAAAGATACTTTTGTGTTTTACTTTTTTACATGTGTCATATTGAAAGATATTTTATTTTTAAAATTATCGTTATTATTATGGAAAATTCCAAATATATGCAAAAATGGAAAGAATACAGTAATAAACACCATTACCAATAAACTCATTACCCAGTTTCAAAATTACCAACCTTCTGCCATAATCTAAGCAGAAATAAAGAGTCCCATGTTAAACTGACTGAGACACTCAGTTGCCCTGGCATTTTGACTGTTAAAACAAAAGTGTTGTTACAGTTGCAAATACATATACAGAGTTGAAATACAATGTTTCAGATGGGTTTTACCATATTTCAGGCAGAAAAGGTTCTGCTTGTGATGGATGAGGTAAGAATGGCAAAAGGTTGGTGATTTTGAAAGATATTTTAGTTAAGATGATGCAGTAGAGAGAATACAGTAATTGCGATCAGAAAATAATGAATTCACATTTAAGTTAAGGACAATCCCACTACTGAGCTAAGAAACCAGGGGCAACCAAGTTTCTCAAAGGTTCAGTCTCCTTCTTTCTGTGTGTCTAAAATTTGGACTGGAGGGTATGAACTTTCAGGTATAAGATGAATAAGGTGTCAGGAGTTAATGTAAAGCTGAATGGCAATAGCTGATTAAAAAATAAAATAAAATACAGACTATAGGTAAAAATGCTCTCCTTAGGGTGAAAATTTAAATATGATAACAAATAAAAGCACCTCAGTACAATACCTGGCACACAGCAAGTATTCAATGCATTTTACTGACACTCTTTCCTTATTTATTATTTGTATATAGGCAATCATTTTTTACGTCATATAACAAATACTTAATTTTTATTATTTCTACTACTATTATTAAGGATATGGACAAAGAAATAAGTATTTAGAATGGATCCTCTAAACTTGAGAGGATTTGGTTCCATATTCAGTCAAAGAATACTTCCAAAATACTCCTTCATTATATATTTTCATCAACATAAAAATATCAGTACTAATCCCCCATGGAGAGGATTATCGTCAGATTCCAGAACAGCTCTGAGGAAACAGAAATGTGAAAATGAAATAAGATAGAGACTCTATTAACAGCCTCTTCATTGCATTATTGATGTGATGTATTTATCAGACTAAGTCAGATCTCTAGAGATTACATAACTGTGTTTAAGAACAGTAAGAACGCATCGTGTGCTTAAATGAATCTCCGTCTTCACAGAACCCCAGATTTATATTAAGTCATACCGCCTTTATTGCCTGGTAATGTGAATGATGCAATTAGGCACAAAGCACTCAGTGTGGAAGTACATGTTAGGGAGGCCTTTGAACCTTCTCAACCCTGGAGACTTTCATTCTCTTTAGCAGTTTAATGAGGGATTCCCACCTTTATGACTAATGATAATCCATCCGTGTCTATCTCTTAAGACATGTTGTGAAGACCCGCAGATGAAATTTCCCTTTCTGCTCTTCTTTTCTGTATGTATAGGGCTGCTTCTCTTTGGTTTGCGTGATTTTAGTGAACTATGATGATGAGTTCCACACATATTGCCAGCCCCACTGTGTGTCCTTTTCTCCAGATGAAGAAGGGTCCTTCGAGGAAGGGATACAAAATGACTAGTGAAGCCCCTGTTCATGGGCCCCTTCGTGCATCTCCTTCAGTGTTAAATGGGTCTCCTGGCCCAATACTATCTCGTGTGGCATTCCAGAACAGTAGATCAGTCATTCCTTATATCCCTGGAGAGTGGAAGTCTCTGAGGCTTTGCTGGCAAGAAAGGCAAACCTCTAACAAGAGGACACCAACATCTATCTATCACTGTAAGCAGGAAGCACTGCTGCTCCTGGATGCAAGGGGGCCCACTGGAATAGACTTGCTTCCAAGTGACTGGCTGGTTTCCTCATGGAATAATGCTGTATTTAGGGCTTAGCTTTGATATCTGTTCCTGGCAGGTAGGAAGTTCAAGGGCAGTGGTAGTTCGGTCTTGGTAAGCAAGAATCTATGTTGATGAGCCAATGAGCAGCCTCCAAGTCTACTGCCATGACCACTCTCTTCATGTTCCAATTCCATGGTAATAAATGATGAAGACTGACTAATGTGAACCAGCCACACACTTTCCCTACTTGTTTGTTCAGTGATACTCCCATAGTGTATGCTTTTGGGTAGGTATTAACATGGGATATATTTCCAAGCTATTCCACATCTCTATGTACATGCTTCTAACTAGGTCCTTCTTGATTCTGTTCTTCTAATGCTTTTCCTATGAGCCCCTGGCCCGCTAGGTAGGCCACTGGCCAGTGGCCAGGAATATATGCAGTCTAACCTTAGGCCACTTCTCCCACAGAAGGCTGATGACCTATACGCTGCTAAAAACTTCATCCATTTTTAAGTTTCTCCCTTTACTATTTTTCAAGATCACCTTAAATGTGACTTGATTGCAGCCGTTGTCGATTTTTACACTGTCATTTTCATATACTGAACCAACCCACCCATAAAACAACTTCAAACTTTCCTCCTTTTCTTTAGTTGGTTTACTCTGAGAAGCCTGCCCTGGGGAGAAAGCAGTCTTTACATGAATGATGGAGGATCCATGGGTATGTTGATCGACTATCCAACCCCAGCTAATTGCCCTAGAGATCAGAGTCATACATTTTTCCTATCTACCACAATATTGTGTACATACAAATTCTTGTGATACAAGGAAACAAAAAGATTTTTCTTTTTTAAAGTAGTCTCCATGCCCAGCATAGAACCCCATGTGAGGCTTCAACTCATGACCCTGAGATCAAGAAACAAGCTGAGATTAAAAGTCAGATACTTAAGTGAATGAGCCATCCAGGTGCTCCAAAAATAAACAAAAAAAGATTTTTAGAGTGAGAAAAAAGATTTTTAGAGATGAAGCTGGAGATAAGTTTAGGCAAAATATCCCATAAAGTTGTGGATCACAAACTTTGCTGTGAGATTTTAACAATCAAAAAAAAAAAAAAAAAAAAAAGAAAAGGAAGTATCATTGGTTATATGACTTAGTCCTGCCAACAAATTAATATATGTAGTTGTTCAGAGGGATTAAAATTATTTCTAAAACTGAGATGTGAAGTCTAACCCAAAAATGAATGCTCTGCGTTGTAACTAACATCTTCAGAAGACATGTAGAGGAAGAACTTTAACTTGCCTGATATTGTAAAGCTGAACTTCTGTTGAGTAATGTATACATGCAGCATATTTATAATAGCCTGATTTCACCAAATTTTAAGATTTATAGTATTTAAATAAATAAATTACTCAATAAGTGGTCTTCCATGAACATTAGTGAAAAATATTGTACAGTAGTTGGAATATAAAACTCTGTGCTGCTAACGAAAAGAATGTACACCTGACATTTAAAAAACCCAAGGAAGGTAAAAAAAAAAAAACATGCCC
The DNA here is from genome assembly GCA_028534135.1 of Potos flavus. NCBI lineage: Eukaryota > Metazoa > Chordata > Mammalia > Carnivora > Procyonidae > Potos > Potos flavus. Next base: position 115,716,766 of record CM052897.1, on the reverse strand, counting down.
AAACAACTCATCTGAGCTTAGAGGAGTTGCTGAGGCAGTGCGGGCGAATGGGGCCAAGATTTCCTGGGATGGAAATGCTAAATTCATACCAACAAACTGACAAATGGACAATTAAGGCCTCCATGTTTTTTTCTTCCCTTAGGGCATAGTTGCAATAACACTAACTTGAAAAATGTTAAATTGCTACTAATCTCATACTCCCAATGGTGCACCTGGAGAATATGTAACTTCCAGTAATGTACTGTACAGGTTTAATCCTCTAAAATAAACACATTACAAAAAGTACTCCCAGGCAATTGAATGGATTGATTTATTCGGTGGAGTTGTTAATTCTAAACTGAAGGGCACTTACCAAAAATTATTTTGACCTTGGGATACTTCATTTTAAGCAATTATTTCTAACAGTAATTACATAGAAGTGCCAGTTATCTCTTAAAGCTACCCCTAATTTGTGATAATATAACCATGTCATCTAACTACAAGTGAATGCTTATGGTGTTTCTGTTTTCTAAGGGGACAGAGAAGGACACTTAGCTCATCCAAAAGTGATATCAAATCATTAAGGTTCATAAAAATAAGGGAGGGCAAGAACATACCTCTCTTAATTCCAAATGAAAATTATTATCTAGTGCATTAGGAAATCATTCCTACTGACCCTGATTCTCAGGGTATTATTAAGGTAATATTTAATTTCGGTATCAAAAGCCAGAAAGTTAATGTGAATTCACAATGGATTTTTCAACTCAGAGATTTTTTTTTGTATCATTATAGTAAAATTAATGATGAAAATCCACCATTTATCGTGTACCTACTATACAGTAGGCGTAGCGTTAACCACATTAAGGAATGTATCTTTCTTAACAATGACGTACGAAGAGTAATCTTGCACAGATTTTATAAGAGAAACCAGAAGCATAAAGGGCATCTTTATCAGAGTATATTCTGAAGGTAACGGCTAGAAAGTGGCAGGCCCAGGAGCAAATTATATTCACGTCAAAATACTGTACTTTTTCTCTAGTCCTGTATTTGTCCTTCTAAGACTTCATAAATGTTAAAAAAAAAATTGTGGGAAATTATATTATTTGGTTTAATAAAATCCCTACATGCCTATAACTACATAATTAGATTTGTGTTGAGTTCAAAATATTTTATGGAATTGTTTAATTTCCCATTGATAACCCTTTTTTGCAATGATTTTGGGAGTGTGGCAATGTACACTTTTATCATGCTGTGAAAAGTTACTACTGTTTTATGATTACAGGCCAGAGGACTGGCAAAGCCACCCAATAAAATATTTTTGTCTTGAGAAATTATACTGGTCATCTTGATATGGATACCCATCTCAATGAATATGACTTGTGGCCTGTTGTTCTCCAAAATAAGCCAACCTCTGTGGAAGCTATCTTACTTTTCGAACTGCCCGTAGCCGATGTTTGCTTCATTGTTCTAAGTGAAACACCATTTTTTTCTTTCTGAAAATAAGTTTAAGTGAGTCTGATATTCAACAGTTCATCAGTCATACCTAGAGTCTCTAGACCCACCCTACTATGTGTGACATGCTCTCTTTCCTATAACAGGCACAAGAGGTTAAAATGAGGAGCACCTGGGTGGCTCAGTCAGTTAAGCATCCGACTCATGGTTTTAACTCAGGTCATGATCTCAGGGGCATGACCTCAGAGTTATAAGGTCAAGCCCCGCATCAGGCTCTGAGCTCAGTGTGGAGGCTGCTTGTCCCTCTCCCTCTGCCCCTACCCCCTACTCTCTCTCTATCCCAAATAAATAAAATCTGAAAAAAAAAAAAAGAGAGGTTAAAATGAGTATGGTCAGACACACAGTGCCCCTCACAAGTTACTGCTGTTTGTGTCATCTCTGTAAACATTTTTTCTTATTCTCTTTGGTGCTGAGAATAATCTGGAAGGATCTTGCTTTGCCTTGACCCTTGACAATGCTTGCTTTGTCTTGACCCTTGCTTAAAAGTGTCTGCTTTTATATATATAATATATAAGATATATATTGGGGAACTTATTAAATGAGTTTTTTTTTAAGATTTTATTTATTTATTTGACAGAGAGAGACACAGAAAGAGAGGGAACACAAGCAGAGGGAGTGGGAGAGGGAGAAGCAGGCTTTCTGCTGAGCAGGGAGCCCGATGAGGGCTTGATCCCAGGACCCTGGGATCATGACCTGAGCCAAAGGCAGATGCCCAACAACTGAGCCACCTAGGTGCCCCTAAATGAGTGTTTTTATTGATAATGTCTTTCATGTTGACATTTCTTTCATGACCGGTATTTCATGATTCAAAACATATATCTGTTAAGATTATTTGGGCCTCTCATATACATGTACACACTTGCTAATCTGAATTTTGAATTTGAATTTGTTCTGATTTTTATGTCTAAGACTGTGGAATTTGCTCTTCCCTAGAAGAAGAAAATACAGGTCTCCAGGCTTTTACATTTCATTTACCTACCTGGTAATAGTCAAGTACAAGTAGACGTTACTTTGAAAGTTAGTGGGCACCCAATACACAGAGTAAAAAAATGTTTCAAACTATTCCCACAGGTCCCTGGAAATTATACGAATACCTCGCTTGTTAGCATTTTATATGATATCTCATGTATAAACAATCATTCATTCCTTAGAACAGTGATATGTTATATAAATATATAAATGCATATAAAATTTTTAAGATATAAATACCATTCTACTTTTATAGATGAGGACAATAAAGCTCAGGGAAATTAAGCAATTTGCCTAAAGTCACAAAGTTAATTAAGTTTTGGATTCGAGAATACAGCCTATGACTTTTACCCCAAAGCTTCACAGTAAATGCTATACGTGATCATTGTCTTCAAAATGTCTACACACAGGGTTGTAGCAAGGATTACAATAAGAAAGTCATAAAAATTTTATTTAAAATAAAATAACACAAAAAATAAAATAACAATGTTATTAATTTCATATAAATGTTTACAAGTATTACTGTAAGTTATGTAATGATTTTATAGTTGGAAAGATAAAGTGTCTAGAAAAATATTTTATGATATAAAATATATGAGCTTCACAAAGTACAAAGTGTCATCCAAATTGAAAGGAGGAATGGAATACGTTTGGATGGGGGAAATTTATGCAAAAAGCTCCCTTGGAGTTGGGCCTTGGAGAGCAGGTAAGATTCCAAATGGAGGGGATGTAGAGAGTATAGAGTTTTTCCAAAATGCCAAAGAACTTAATGAATTTTGTTTTCCATAGGCTAATTTCAATAATTTATAGGATATTTCAATTCCCTTTGCCTACTAGCATGGTTCATCTAAATTAAGTGCTCTTTAAGACTATTACTTATTAAAAATCGTAACAAAGAAAAGAATCCTAAGTACATATGTGAAAAAGATAAAAATGACAACATTCTCCAAGGCAACATTTTCAACCCTAGAGAAAAATGCAAAGATGGTATGCTTTCTCTTTAGGATGCTTCTGATCTAACAATTAAAATAATTTTAACAAGTTTGTGAATCATACATAGCTACATACGCCGCTGATGCTGCCACCTAAGCACTTGCAGGGGAAGGGTTGGAAAACGAAGTTAGGTCTCAGGTACTCTTTGTGAGGAGATGGATTTAGCACCAACCACAAAACCCGAGTTTGGGGCCAGGGATCTAACTTTTTATTATGCTCCCTATGCTCACCTGCCTTGTCCATCAGAACAGAATCAGTCTCTGGGGGCGTCTGGGTGGCTTAGTCAGTTAAGCACCTGCCTTTGGCTCAGGTCATGATCCCAGGGTCCTGAGATTGAGTCCCTCATGGATCTCCTTGCTCAGCAGGGAGCCCGTTTCTCCCTCTGCCTGCTGCTCCCGTGCTAGTGTGATCTCATTCTTTCTCTGACAAATTAATTAATTAAGTAATTAATTAAAAAATAGAACACAATCAGTCTCTCCTCTTGTCCCTGTCCATCAAGAGATCAGGAGAGTGGGGTCAACATCCATTGGATTATTTCCTGTGAAGAGTCAGAATCAACTACCTTACCTGACACGAAGTGACGCAATGAATAGAGTCGACCATACTTTAAACTGGAATGTTTTATGGAACAACACAATCCATATGAGAGTTTTAAGTTGCCAATAAGGAAAATGGAAGACATTGAAAAGGCAAAGGGAAGACATTAAATGTGTCTGAGCAGGGGAGTTCCTAATTAGAATGTTGCAATAGGAAGATTAACCCAGCACCACAGTTTGTTGCCGGAACACACATGTTCAAGAGGCAGACTGTGAGCCAGTGTGAATACCCCAAGGAAGGACTGCCAACAGGATTTAGCTAGTCATAGTGGGACTAGAAGGAGCTGAGGGAACACATGTGACTTTCCTTCCCCTTTTGCTGAGGAAAGACTTCTATGCCCAGTATCTCAATCAGCCCCTGAGAGCAACAACACCCCTCTGCTACTCTCGGGTCTGCAATCCACTCTCCTGCAAACTCGTAACCATAGACCCATCTGGCCGTGTGAATTTTCCCATTCCTGAACCAGGTCACAACCATGCAGATTACTGTCATGACAAATTTATAATCTCCACCTTCAACCGGACACCTTGCCCAGTACCATTTAAAATCATTTGTTTTATCTTTATCAGCTCCCTCTCTCATACTCTACACTGACCATTTCAAATGTTCGTGACTCTCTTCTACGCCATTTACCCAAGAGAAAATCTGTCAAAGTTCCATTTGTCTTCCTGTACCCTAAATACAATTGAATTCTTATTATAACAGCCTCCTTCTTCTTGTAACTAAGAAACAAAACAATTCTCTTTCCTTCTTCCAAATAAATATTTGGAATAAGACTAGCCTTTGGCTAAGGATATGAGTAAATCTCTTCATATGGTCCCAATATGCAGTCAATAGTTTCCATTAAGAAAAATATGGCTCAGTACAGGGGATCATTTTTTTCTCCTGGTCCAATTATAAAAGTTGCAGGGGCAGAGAGGGGGAAAGGAAGGAACACTCCAGTGTATAATATCATTCTCCATTGGAGAGGTGTTGCCTTAGAAATAGTAAAACATTGAGTATTTAGAAAAAGCATGTTTCCTCTAGTGGGTATGGGATTCATTATCTCAGAATATCGGTCATCAGTAAAGAAAGCAGTGTGTGTATGTGTGTGTGTGGTGCCACTAAATAATCAGAAGAAAAAAGAGAACTTCCTATAACATATCTTGGAGAAGGGGCCATGAGAAGCTCACGCCCACACACAACTGCTCTTGAGATCTTAAGAGTGTCCACATCTCACAGAACTCTCGTCATCCAATATCCCTTTTCCCATAAATAATTCTTCAGAACTTGGAGTGATAAAGGCAATCACCCCCATGCCTACATCATGAATAACATGTACATGACATACTTTAGATTGCATATCACAAACTAAGAGCCATAATTTCTTGAGGATGATATTAATCTCTAGGATTATGGGCGGGTTGTAAAAGGTGACTGCATGGATGGGGAACCATATGGTAATGACTGGAAGGGGAATCCTGAGAGAAAAGACACATAGGGGAAAGTGTTGGGAACTAGGGTGTGCCCACCAGAGAACTGTCTATAAAAACAATGAATTTCCACTGTATTGCTTTGAACAATAAGAAAAGTCATATTTATAATAGTTTATCCTGTCTAGCTAACCACACACTCCAATAGATGTGCTATTTTTGTGCAGCTTTATGTGGTAATGGGATAAATACTGGGATTGTGGCTTGCACCACACTTCCCCATCTCTTAGCCTGCCCATCTTGAACCTGTATCCTGGAGTTCCTGGTGGTTGAGAGTACAGGAGGCCATGTGTCCTGACAGAGATGAGAGTATGAGGACAGGGTGGCTACTGTGGAGAATGTTCTGGACAATTATTAAATTCACAATTTCTATGATTTTCTACTAGAAGGCAAGCCAGGGGAAGGTAGAGGTCCCTGTTCTCTGCACACGAGGGTTCATTCCTCATGTAAGTGACAATTTCACTTGTCATCCACATCCATCACTTCTTGCCAGTTACCTCAGTGTATTAATTACCCATAAAACTCACTGCATATTTGTCTTACCATTTTATTTAACATGTAAATCATCACATATATATTCCACTAAAAAAATAAGAATAAAAAAATAGTTCTCTCAACAGTAGTTCCATTTCTGCTCTTTTCAAACATAATTCCTGTAAGAATCACCTGTACCAGCAGGTATCAAGCACAGCAAGGGAATGGATGAAGGGGATCAGAACCAACTGAGCAGGTCCTCTTTCCAAAGCCACCTCAGTACCATGAGTCACTCTAAGGGAGCAAGTACGTCTGGGCCCATGGAGTTTGGACCAAGCCAGGGTGTCCATCGTGGTTGAGCCTTGTGGTCATCGCTACCACTACTCCTATCAGTGGACTTTCAGCCCACGACAGCCAAGCTTCCACGTGTGCACTTGTCACTCTTGCTCAGATCAACCACAACTTTCTATTTGCCACAATACGTGGTCACGTCTCAATCTGTATCTTGGCTGCCGTCTCTGTGTGAGTCATTCTTCCCCCTTGGAGTCTCCTGGGCACGTTCGCGACAAGGCTATGTAGTGTTGCTTATTAGTTTGAAGTCAGCCAGGCCTGCGTTGAGACCCTTGTCCTTTGTTTATGTAATCTTTAGTGCGTAATATTCCCTCTAGGCTTCTGTTAACACATTTAGGTGATAAAACCATATTCGGGCTCTTGTGAAAGTTAAATGAGAAGGCATAAATAAAGTACTTGTGATGGGACTCTAGCCCTTTAATATTCTCTTATTACATATAAGAGAATATGAAATATATATAATATATATTATATTATTTATTAGAATATTAGAATTTTTAGATTAGAATATTAGAATTAGAATTATTAATTCTAATATAGTTATATTTTAATTTAATACATTATAATTTTATATTTATATACAATTTACCTATTTATATTATATAATATTAATTATATAATATAAATATATGATATATATTTATGTATAATTTATATATAATTAAAATATAACTTAATATAATAATTAAAATATAATATTAATTAGAATATTAATATTAGAATATTAAAATCATTGGAATATTAGAATTATATATCAGAATATTATATATAATATATATATTATATATGATGTATATATAAAATATTTTATATATAAAAATAACCCTTTCCCCTCTTGTGAGTCTGGTGAATTTATACTTATATTCCAATACCCACCTCAAAACAACCCCTCATCTGTGAAGCTCTTCCAGATTCTCCTGGGAAAACCAACCTGCCCTTCTTTCTACAGGTACTTGGTAGTGTCTACATCTTTATCATGACATCTAGAGCTTTAGTTACATCTGTATGACTGGCAAACAATGTGAATATGGCAGTTTAAATGCTCTTACTTTTCTAGTTTGCTACATTATAAGAGTTGGAAGGATAACATCTCTCTCCTCACTGCCCCCTTGCATTTCAGTATGTGGGAATTAATTAAGGGTTGATTCTAGTTTCAAATCTAATGTACCACAAAAATCTTCAGAAACAGAAAAATAAGAATGGAGAAGGAATTAATCAAAAGAGGTAGAAGGGTTTGTTTTGTTTTGTTTTGTTTTGTTGGAAGTACAGAATCTATTCCTGGTGCTAGAGTTGGAGGAGTTGAGAAACTACAAGGACAAATGTTAAACCAGGGAATTTTTTCTGGGTTATTTGCCTGAGAAGGAAAATGTATTGCTTCCTGGGAAGACTTAAGGGCACAATGTTCAATTACTTTGAAGATGCCTAATACCTTCATCATCATTCAGAAAGTACCCTTCATTCAGGTGAGCACTATCTATCATCAGTACTCAGGGAATACTCGGATACTTCGCATTAGCTTCCATTACCTGGTCAAATTACTACCTAAAGGAATGATTTCCACCTGAATTTTAAGATTTTGCTTAGTTACTGTCAGATCAATGCCACATGGACATCAACCTCTTGTAATTCACCAGGACATGTAGACGTCAAGAAAATCTTTAGATGAAGGAAAAAGAAGAAAATCAAAGACCTTAACAGGTTATCTTTATGGAAGAATGGGAAGAATGGCAAGTTTCCCATACTTGTTCCCGTAAACAACTGAACCAGGTTAAAACCCTTGACTCGGGATGTATCAAGGAGGAACTCTGCATGTCTGACTCCATGCGGTTTCTATCACTTTTGCGGCTGTGACCTAAAGCTCAGAAACTTCTGCTTAACTTGGCATGCAGGTGTGTTACAGCTAAGATTTACAAACACTGCTCTTTACCTGAAACCTACCTCACCCAAGGAGATGAGGAAGTACATACAGAAATGACTATGTATGCTTAAGATGTACAGAAATGATATGATCAGATTCCTGAATGCAAAGCTCAACTAACCAAGGACAAAGAAGTTACACAACCTTCTATGATGTTTACACATATAAGTCACTGTTTGACTCCAACTCCTCCCCACCCTGCTACTTAATCTTGTTAACATATAAGAAGTTGAATATCATGCCTAGGGGAGATGGATCTTTAGGACAGTTAGTCCACCATCTCCTCAGTTTGCTAGCTTTCCAAATAAAGTCACCTTCCATACCCCAATATCTTGCCTCCCAACTTACTGGCCTGTTGTATGGCAAGCAGAAAGAGCATGGACTCAGTTACAAGGATAGTTACTAATGATATCCCACGTGCATATATTAATATGTTTATTATTGCTCAGATATGTTTTGCTATGATAAAAAAAATCCTCCATCTCAATGGCTTAACACAAGATTATTTCTTACCCATGCTACACATCCAGTGCCAGTTATAAAAGAAACTTTGCTCTACAGAGTTATTCACAGTGACAGAGTGCCTTCCTCTTGTTGCTGCACCATCTTGGACACATGGCTTTTTCAAAGGCAAAGGTCTCAGAAAGAGAGACTAAAATAGCAAATGGATGTTTTAATAACCTCAGCCATAAAGTGACATGTATTCATCTGCATATAGAGCAGAAGCATTAGTTACACAGCCTCACTTAACTAAGGTGACTGAGAAATTCAGTGAAGGAGATGAATGTTTGGTAACTATCACTTTCCTGGCTCAGAATGCCCTTGTGGTCATGAATCTCAGCTTTGCTTCCTTTTATGTAAAACATGTGCAAGACACTCAACTCCTCCCAGGGGACACAACTCAAAGTCATCCATTCCTATTGAGATGAGAGTCCAGCATCTCAGTGATTTATGGCAGGCTCTCCAGAGGGACAATCTGGGACTTATTTTGGTGAGGACCAATAAATTTTATTGAAAGGAAAAATAAAGAGTTATCTGTCCTCCACATCATCTACACACGCAATTGAAGAACAGCAGTAAAACAATCTCAATAAATATTACAACTCAAAAAGAAGAGGAAAGGGAGTTCATAGTAGTTACCAAATTATAGCAAATTCTGTAATTATGCTGGGTAGATATTTTAAATCCTCAGCAGTGGGGAAAATTAGCCATAAAAGAAATGCTGCTTTGTTCCAGGTTAACAAATATTAATAGCAAGACCTGAAAGGATCAAACATTTTTCAGGTATCCTAACCAAATCACAGAACATAGCACAAAAATATTTACATGTATACAAATATATCCACCACTCAACAAGGAAAATCTAGATCTGTCATCAAATCAAATATGCCAGGTTAGGAAAGAAAAGCTAAAAAATGCAATCCATGATGATGAAAAAAATGAACAAACAAAACTTCAGTGAATCAAAGCCCAGAGATGACACAACGACGTGTCATTAAAAATATTATTATAAATGTATTCCCGATGTTTAAGAAGCTAGCGGAAAGACTGAATATTTAAGCAGAGCTACATAAAAGAGAATCAAAACTTTTAGAGATATGATAAATATAATGCTTGATATAAAAAACAATAAACTGGATGAGATTAAAGGCAGATTAGATATCAGAGAAAAAAGACCAGTAAACATAAAGACAGACAATAAAAACTATTTGAAATAAAACATAAAGAAGAAAATGAAAGAGCATCATGGAGCTGTGGGAAATTTTCAAGCAGCACAATACATGTATAAGTTCAGTCCTAAAGCAAAAAGACAGATGGGAACAGGAAAAACAAAAATTGATAAAAAAAAATGGATAGAAATTCTCTAAATTCAGGAATATTCATAAACTAGAAGATCCCTGAAGTTTGGTAAATTCCCAAAACAGGAAATATGAGGAAAACTACCAATCACTTAATAATCAAATTCTTAAAACTGGCAATAAAGGAAAAAAATAGCCAAAGTATCTAGGCAAGAAAACACACTAGATACAAATATTATGTAAGATTAAAAGCATGTTTCTCATTGGAAACAATGTGAGCCAGTTGAGAGTAAAGCAAAAACTTTGAATCATTAAAAAATACTACCACCTAGAATTACAGTATATATCCAATGGAATACTTTCAGAATTGATGAAATATAGATCTTTTCACACATGCAGAAGCTGAAAGATACATCATTGCCATACCTGCATACAAGACATATTTAACAGAAATGCTCCAGGCAGAAAGAATGGGTACCAGCTAGAAATCCAGATCTACATAAAGAAATGAAGAGCATGAAAATGTTAACTACATGGGTGAATACAATAATGGTAGTTCTGTTGGTATATTAAAATGTTTAATCTCTTTAAATAATTTGTGACTTTTTTATAAAGACTGTATAAAGCAAAATAATAACAATGTAGGATATATAGAGAACTAAAAATGATTAACAAAAGTAGCACAGGGGTGCCTGGGTAGTTCAGTCAGTTGAGCATCCAACTCTTGGTTTCGGCTCAGATCATGATCTCAAGAGTTATGAGATCAGGCTCAGCTCTGGACTCCCTGCTCAGCAGGGGAGTCTGCCCAAGGCTCTCTCTCTCTTCTCCCTCAGCCCTTCCCACTCCATTCCTCTCTCTGTAAAATAAATAAATAAATCTTAAAAAAAAAAAAAAAAAAGAATAGCAGAAAGGCCAGTCAGTGGATGGGGAGGAGGGATGAGGTATAGCCCTGTTCCAAATTCTTATGTGTAAGGTGGTATAAAATCACCTAATTGTAGACAAATTTAAGTTGCATACTAAAAGCTCAAAAACAACCACTAAAATAACTCAAAAAAGGTATAACTCATTAGTCAAAATAGGAGATAAACGAAATTGCAAAAAGTACTCAATTAACCCAAAGAACAGAAGGAGGGGGAAACATGAAGCAAAGAACAGACGATACAAAAGGAAAAGCATGATACCATACCAGATTAAAGCCAACAATACCATAATCATGTTAAGTAAGAATGGTCATAACACTTAAGTTAAGTGGCAATTACTGTCAGACTGGATAACAAAGTAAGACCTAATAGAACACTGCCTATAGAAAACCAACTTAAACACCAAGACACAAATATAAAAGTAAAAAGAATCTAAAATCAAATATCATGTCAATATCATTTTTTTTCAAAGCCAGAATAGCTTTATTAATATCAGATGAAGTATATTTCAGAGCAAAGAATATTAATGTGACTAAAGAGGACTATATCAAAATGAGGAAGGAATCAACTCATCAAGATGACAAAACAATTCTAAATGCTTCTGCATATAATGGAGGTACAAAACACATGAAACAAAAATGGATAGACAGCAAAGAGAATTAAACACATCCACATTATGCAGGACATTTTAATTCCACCACCTCATGACTGATAAAATGAGTACGTGGAAAATCGATAAGGATATAGGAGATGAAATCATGCTGTCAACCAACTTCACCTAACTGATAGTTCATAAAACACCTCAGTCAACAGTGGAATTAGCTTTTTCCAAGATATTTGCCAGAAGATATTATATTCTGAGTAATAAGACAAATCCAAAAACTTAAGAAGATAGGAAGCATAGTCTCTTGCCAAAGTTCAATTAAACTAAACATAAATAAGAAATATATCTGGAAAATCACTAACCATTTGAAATATAAATTACACATTTCTCAATAAACCATGAGCCAAAGAAGACATAAATAAAGAGAATGGGAAATTATTCTTGTCAGAATGAAAATGTAAACACATATATGAAAATTTGTGGGATGTAGCTTAAACAGAAATTGGTATCACCAAAGACCTGTATCAGAAAAGAAGTATTTCAGGGGCGCCTGGGTGGCTCAGTCAGTTAAGCATCTGACACTTGATTTTGGTTCAGGTCATGATCTCAGGGTCATGAGATCCAGCCCCACATGGGGCTTTGAATTCAGCAGAGTCTGCTTGAGATTCTCTCTCTCCCTCCACCCCTCCCCCTACCCCAACCCATGTTCATGCTCTCTCTCTGAAAAAAAAATTTTTTTTTCAAATCAATTATCTAAACTTCTCCCATTAAAAAAAAGTAAAGCATTAAACACAATAAAGCAGAAGAACAGAAATAATAATGATCAGAAGAAAAATTAATGCAATAGAGAAAATAGAGAAATCAGTGAAACTAGAAGTTTGCTCATCAGGAAGATAAAACTGATAAATCTCTAAGAAGACTGATCATGAAATAGAAGACACAAATATCATGAGTGAAATACATAACATCACTACAAATTCTGCATACTTAAAAGTGTAATACAAAAATATGCCCATTAACTTTATGACATTAAGATTCCTCAACTTAGATGACATGGACAAGCTCCTTAAAAGATACAAATGACCAACGTTCACTCAAGGAAAACAAGCAAATGAACAAAAACTGAATAGCTTTATATCTATTAAAGAAACAAGATTTGTAGATAAAAGGTTTCTGATAAAAGTATGCTAGGACTAGAGGTCTTCAAAGTGAACTTAACTACATTTGAAGAAATAATACCAGTTGTACTCAAAGTATCCCATAAAATTGAAGAGAAGGGCATGGTACTCAATACATTCAATGACATCAAAATTAGAATATTTAAATCAGTCAAAAACATTAAAAAAGAGAAAAATAGAAACCAATAACCCTTATGGGCCACACCACACACACACACGCACAGTCTTGACAAAATTTTAGGAAACTGAATACAAAAATATGTAAAAACTATAAGTAGAGTTTAGCTAATGAATGTAAGGTTGGATTAACATTATAAAATTAACCAATGTAATTTATCTATAAGTACACTAAAAAGGAAAAATAATCTGATCATCTCAATAGATGCAAAAAAATAAAAGGTCTTTAACAAGATCTAAAATCAGAAACTAAGATTAAAGACAAATTTCTCAACCTGATAAAGGACCATAAGGAAAAAATCTTCAGCTAAAGTCCTATTTAATTTTTTTCCCTTTTTTTATTAACCTATAATGTATTATTTGTTTCAGGGGCACAAGTCTATGATTCATCAGTCTTACGCAATTTACAGTGCTCACCATAGCATATACCCTCCCTAATGTCCATCACTCAGCCACCCCATCCCTCCCACCCCCTCGATTCTCCTGAGATTAAGAGTCTCTTATGGTTTGTCTCCCTCTCTGGTTTCATCTTGTCTCATTTTTCCCTCCTTTCCCCTATGATCCTCTGTCTTGTTTCTCAAATTCCTCGTATCAGTGAAATCATATGATAATTGTCTTTCTGTGATTGTGAAGTCCTATTTAATTTTAAAAAGCCCCTAAGATGAATAAGGTAAGGATGTCTGTCCTCACCATTGCTATTAAACAGTGTTCTGGAAGTTTTAGCTAGGGAAGTAAAGTGATAGAAATAAATACCCATAAAAGAAATCTCTTTAGTCACAGACAAAATAATTGCTTCTGTAGAAAATCTTGTGGAATCCACAAAAAATGTCCTAGAACTAAAGAGTGAATTTCACAAGTTTGCAGAATATGAAATAAATATACAAAATCAGTTATCTTTTAAAATCTTTTTATTTTTATATTATTATTATTTGTCTTAAGTAATCTTTCCACCCAATGCGGGGCTCGAACTCATGACCCCTAGATCAAAAGTCACATGCTCCACCAACTGAGCCAGTCAGGTGTCCCTAGTTGTCTTTCTATATAGTGACAATAAACAGAAATTAAAACTGAAACAGTATAATTTTCAACAGCATCAAAATATAAAGTACTCATGGGTAAATCTGATTCATAAGACCTATGTACTATGAAACAATATTGCTGAAAAAATTATAGAACATATAAATAAATGGATATGCCATGCTTATTTATTGAATAGCTCAATAATATAGAGATGTCATTTCTCCACAAATGCATCTCTTTATTCAATCTCAATACAAACTTTGTGCTTTGTAGAAACTGAAGATCTTAAAATTTATATGGAAATGCACGGGAACTAAAATGAATCAAAATAACCTTGAAAAAAAAAAAGTACAGTTTGAGGACTCACACTGGCTGAACTTGAGATTTATAGAGCTATAGCAATCAAAACAATATGGCATTGGCGTAAAGGTAGAAAAAACACATGTATGAGACATAATAGGAAATGAAGAAAGAGACATGTACTTACAAGGTCACTTGATTTTTTGCCAAATTACAAAGGTTACCTATGCTACTTCTAGGTATTTTTTGCCAAATTACAAAGGTCACCTATGTACTTCTTTCTGCGAGAAGTACAAACATATGCCTTTACATAGACTGGGACATGAATGTTTATAGTAGCTGGTAGTATGTTTATAGTAGCTTCATTTGGAAATAGTGATCTACTGGAAACAACCTAATGACAAGCTAAGGGTTTTCCATGACAGTAGCTGGTGGTGTGCCATCTCTCTCCCCTTCACCATTTCACTATCAGGACACTCATTATTCCAGCTACCTGGAGTGTTCCCTGCTGAAGACCCACAGCTGAATCCAAATTCTGTAAATTCCCTCAGCTGAGGCCAAAGGTAGCTAGCTGCCTTTCCCTAGGAACAGCCGAATTTAGTAATAGGTTGATAAAGGACTGCAAAGGCTCAGAACCTCTGCCTCAAATTAGGACCAACCCGCAAACCTTCTGAATTCCAGGGATCCCTGGGATCAGCTGAAGCTTTTGTTGAAAATACATCCTATTCTCAATCTAACCTTCCTTCCTTCCTTCCTTCCTTCACATTCTGTCCCTCAGAGGATTCTTCAACATAAACCTCCTACATGCAAATATAGCTCAAAGTCTTAATACATGACATTTTTAGTCACCAGGACATATGAAGAGTTACTGGAGAATTGCACACGGGGTTTTTACTGTATCAGCTCAAGGGGGCACACATGTCATTGTTTCCCACAGCCCTCTGGCCAGGACTGGTCCCATGGCCCTGCCTAACAGCAAGTAAGATGGGAAATGTGAGAAAGAGATGAAATGCTCAGTAAGCCTCTAAGTGACACCTTTATCCAGTGAGTGTCATGTTCCCTATTGAATCTGTATCATTTAGACAAATGTCTGGTACTGGTCAGTAAGCTATATATATTGCATATATATGTGAATATGTGATGAAAAAATGATCTATATATCATAGCACATGCAGGATAAGAACCATTTACTAATTCAGTTCAATGGAAAAGGTTTCCAAAATATGATGTTTTACATGTATGTAATTGGGAAAAAAATGACATAGAAAGGATTGATTTTAAGAAAACTTTGAAAAATCTTAATTTTAAATCGGCAGAACTGAGGCACTGGCAGGCTATCTTTGGAGATATCCTGTATTACGTGCTGGCAGAGAAATCAGAATTTGAGGTTAAGTCATCAAAAGAGGTGATAATTGGAACTACAGTGGGTGTATACAACTGCCAAAGTCACAGAACTTGCAAAAGCTGCTGGTTCAGATACATTGTCAAGTGAAACGGCAGCTTGCACTTGCTGCTAGCACTGCAATGTACTAACTATACACAGAGGAAATGTAATTTGCCTTTATTAAAAATGATGAAGTACCCTTGAGGATAGGTTCATCAGATAACACAATATTTATGGGAAAAAATGATTTATCTTTAACATTCCCTGATTAACACCACTTGACTGGGATCACTCCTTCACTCAGCATTTTGAGTACTTATTCTTTATATCAAAGCTAATTTGTGCTTGTATATATATATATATATATATATATATGGCTTGGTAAAGTATTTTAAAACCATGCCTGTATGTGCTATGTACCCAAAACTAATTTTTGGTTTCTAAGACTTTTTTTTTCCCCTTCTCCTTTTTCTTTCTTTCTTTTTTTTTGCCTTCATTCCAATTCAAATCTTGTAGTGGGCTTCCCATGTGCAAGACACCATTCTAAGTACTTGGCAAATATTATCTCATTTAATTATTAATTGAGTCTGCATATTTATTTTTAACAAGGCGGTGTGCTCTTCTCAGCGCATCATGTCAGGATGTACACGATGTTGACATGTGTTATTAGTGGTGAACTTAACCTTGATCATCTCATTAAGATGGCTTTGACTGGGTTTTTCCACTGAAAATCTGCCATTTTTTCCCCATTGTAATGAATAAATGATTCAAGACTATGCAAGTATCCTGTCTCTCCTCAAACTTTTGCTAATTTTGCTTCCAATGGCAGATCTGACCTGAAATAACTATTATTCTAAGATTGTAACCATGATTTCTAATTTTCTATTCTTTCTGCATGTATTAGTTGGAATCCTTTATAAGGAAGAGCTATGCTTTTTATCCATTTATTTACATGAATAAGGAATTGTAGATATTTTATTTGTGGGTTATAATCTATTACTATATTTTGCAGCCCCAAATTTTCCAGTTTTGGGCATTTGGAGTTCTTTCAGGGTGACTCCTGTGTCATCCAGGAGTAATGACATGCTCTCTATCCTTTTTTTTTAAGCATGGGCACGACGGTTTCTAGCAACACAAGATACTCCAGGCTCAACTGCCAATTTTTCTTGCCGCAGATCTGGATATAGCACTCCTTCGAGTTTTTTTGTTTTGTTTTATTTTGTTTTTGTTTGTTTGTTTGTTTTTGTTGTTGTCATTGTTGTTTTTAATTAGCAGTTGGGACTTAGAAACCAAGATTAACCACATGATACGCTCATTGATATTGAGGTGTTATTGCTTCTAGGCTTTCTTTATTGATAGAACCTAGAAATATTTCTGCGTACACATCCATAGTTATTTTATACACATGCGTGTATGTGCCTACATGTCTGCCTGCTTTTCTGTTTATCTATTGCCTCTCTATCTACCTATTTAAAAAAAGTGAGTTAATTCTGATGTCTCCAATTCAAATTTAACATAAAGACTTCATTGTAGCCTTTTTTGTTTTGTTCTTCTATGTAACTTCCTTCTCCAACAGGAGGAATTCTGGCTCTACTTTCCACAGTATATTTATTTAATTGTTTAACCCAAATGTTCCCCTAACAGGTCTTAGAATTACTAACTTAATTCCTGTGAGAAACTGTTTTCTGACTTAGAGAATCTGTTTACAGTACTTTTTGTCTTTAGCCTCCTAATACCCAATCAATATGGTTTCCAAAGTTATATAGGTTCTTTTCCTTCTTTTTTCTATGTTCTCCTTTAGTGCATTATTGCTATTCATTTGTAACACAATTAGTTCATCTGGTATAGCTTGTATTCTGTGTTGGGTTTTCCTTAAATTCTACTTGATTTTTAAAAATTTACACACATTAAAATTCAGTCTTTGTGATATAAAGTTCTCTTGGTTTCAACAAATACACAGCACTGCATATCCACTATCACAGTTGGGATTTAAAACAGTTCAACCAACCAAGTAAATTCTCTTGTTTCTGTCCCTTTGCAGAGAACTTCCCTCTCCTTTCCAACCCTGGGAAGCTACTGATTCACCCTATTGTCCTTCCCATGGTTTTCCTCTTTCCAAACTGTCATGTAAGTGGAATCATTCAATACATAAATCATTATAGCTGGCTTCTTTAAGTTAGCAATGTGCATTTAAGATTATGTTTTTATATGAATTAGTAGTTTGTTTTTATTATTCAGTAGGATCTCATTCTTTGTATGTACCATAGCTTATCCATTTACTAGTTGAAGGTTATCTTGGTTGTTTCCAGTTTGGGTGATTATGAAGAAAGCTGTTATAAACATGGAGATATGGACATTTTGCAGGCCCACACATTTTCATTTCTCTTGGGAAATGTGTAGGAGAGGAAAGGCTTTGTCTTATAGTAATTGTATGTGTGGATTTTTTTCGTTTGTTGTTGTTGTTTGTTGTTTGTTTGTTTTTAAGAAACTGTCAAACTATTTTTCACAGTGCCTGTAGCATTTTCATTTCCCCCAGAAATGTATGGGACTCCCAGCTGATTTGGACCAGTTTACTTTGTATAGTTTAGTATTATTTATAAGACTTACTAGTTTTAATTTCAATTTAATTTCTGAATCTCTGATTATTGTCTAAAATGGGGAAGGATACTTCAAAGGATATCCAGCAAATCTTCAAGATAATAAAATCATATGGTGAGTTTGCTTTGAGAATAATAAATATGCCCTCAGTAGTTTCCTAAAGAAGATTAAAGATCAAGGACAAATTGACTACATAGAATAGACTATCTCTAATTTTCCACTTTTACACGGAAAAAACAATTTTAAAAACCATAGAGGAAATATAATAAAGTAAGATATGACTAGTGTTAGTTTATTAGAAGTGTTTTTTTTCCTTAATAGGCAGAAAGAGAAATATTTAATAATTGAAAAAGGCTTTTTTTTAAAAAAAGAATCCTTAATAGATTTTTTAAAGTCTAATTCTGTTGTTTTTTTTCTATTACACCTGCCAGTTATCTTTTCTTTTCTTGTGGTCTCACCAAACCTAAGAATACAGAGCAAGAGATGCTACTGTTACCTTAACATCTGGTATCTGTTTATAAAATTGCCTAAAAATAGGTCTGAGTCATACCTGCTTACAATCTCTAATTAGTCTTTATGTGGTAAGTTTATTTCTAAATATGCTCTTCTTCCTGATCTTTCTAAGCCCTGGCCACATTCGTTCTTAGGACATAGTGTCAGATCTAGTTCTTCAGCTCAACTTTGCTTATTCAATAATCTTCTCAATCCCTTATCCACCACAGTTGTACACCCCTAATATTTCTATTTTTGTCAAAACAGTATTTTTGTGCTGATAGCAAAGGGCCTACTAAATATTCAAGGCACCTGTGTGTTCCTTTATTTTCTCTTTTGTTTTGCCTTATCTTGGTTGGGAAGGGAACAGTTTAGTCAGACTCCATAATGCACAGCTGTGGTGAGAGAAAGGGGCCTAAGGCTCTCTGGCGTGTGCAAAGGCTCATAGCTATATACAAGTATTAGTCATGGCCTGAGTCCTCCTCTAGGTCAGAGCATACAACCAGAAAGAATAATACCATAGTCATGCTAATTATAAAGTCTTACTAATTGGTCTATTTGAGGATATTTAATAAGTACAATCTTCATTAATGTTTTTATGGCTGGCAATTAAATGAAATGTGAAAACTTAAACCCATGTGCCTTGTGTAATCTGTCAAAAACAGACGGCCAAGCAGTCACTCTTATCACGCTCAGTACCTAATCTGGGTGATGGCCTCTTCATAAAGACAGGGATTGCTGGGAAGTCAACCCCATGAGAACTACTCTCCACATATACAGCTAAGACAGTCCCTAGTGAATGAATAATTCTGTTGAGACAATGTGCTGACCCAAATATTCAATATTTGGATAGTAGGAAACTGAGTATCAGAGAGGTTAATTGATACCCAAAGCTACACAGTTAAAAAGAGATAGAACTGGAATTGGAATTAATAGCTCTTTTTAGACTAAGTATGCCTGGCTGTCCAGGCTGACCTGGGTGCAAACTATGCAGTAATATGAACTATTGCTTGTGATGACAAATTTCCCTTTTGTTTTATTCAACTCTGGCAGCATCTCAGCTGTATTCCGGCTGCCAAGTGAGTCACTCAGTGAATATCTGAGGTTTAATGCTTTAATGTGGAACACAATGTTTGTTTTGAAAGTCAGTCCTGAAATAATGACCCATGTGTGCTAGCACAATCAAATTCTAAATCTTGAACATCTGAAAATCTGAAATCTGCTTAATTAACATGTGTTTCCCTGATGTACAAGAATTGAGAAAATTCCATTGTATCTGAGTCAATCAGCACTTTGAACAGTAGCAATTATTGGAATAAGGACATGAAGAATGAGGTATTCTTGGATTCAAAGATATGAGCCTATCAGAGCTCTGACTCTTCATAAGTAAGAGAAATTGAAAAAGCTCATAATGTTTATGCATATGTCTCAAATAATTTATAATTATTTTAAAATTTTATCTTACTAAAGTTTTCCTCAAAACCCTGTGCCATACCCTTGTGCTATTTTTGTAGAATAGGACTTGAGATGCTATTCAAGAGTTTCAGGGAAGGTAGACCTTCTGTCACTTTGCTTGAGATGAAAACAGGAGACACATTAAGTTATGGCATTCGGAAATGCTCCTTCTTCTGGAACGAACAGCTATCACGCTTAGTTTCTTTCTTTTTTTAATTGATAAAGTTGATGAGATTTAGAGACTGTAATAGTGAAGGAATGATTGTCAAGCATTGCAATTACGTAAAGAAGCATGTTCTGAAATAATTCAATCTGAAACAAAGAGTCCTGCAACAATTCTCCCCTTGAATCTTTACTAAAGATATAGACAATCGTCTGAGTTTTTGTTTCTCCTCACCTGCCTCTCATAACATAGCAGGCTGTCTCATCACAATTCATTTCACAAGAAGGGTGTGAAGATACATGAGTTACCAATTGTAAAACACTTTAAAGTCAGAGGTGTTATACTCGATGATAGTGAGAAAGTAGAAGGAAAATAGGTGACAACTTGCTAAAAAATCTGTCATTGTCCATTTCTGGATAACTTCAGGGTAGCTCATGATAAAGCCTTCACCCAAAGGCATACTGGATCTATTTGCACAAAGTAGCATGCGGAGTATCACAAGAAACACCTTTTATATCACTCTTTCAGGTGGCAATAGTTACACAGAGAAATATAAAGCAAGCTACACTGCTATGCTGACGCACCTAAAATGAAAAAAAATGATACAGGGCAAAATAAACTTCCTATGATTACAAAACAAAACAAAACAAAACAAAAAAACATGAACACACCAATTATATGTCCCTACAAGTACTGCAAATTCAGTGAGTCCTAAGGTAGCTTTTGCTCCTTCTCTGAGCGTTTCTATTTTGAATAATGGCTTTACTATGCATTCAGCTTTCCAAGTTGGAATGAAGGACTGCACCATGACTTTTAAGTTTCTCTCATTGTCACATTACCAGTCTCATAAAAGACAACTTCTAGGGTATTTTATGGTTTCTTACCTGAAACTGGCATCTTTACTTTTCAGGGCTAGCTAACTCCCCGACTTTATAACTCATACTCATAACTGTCATCAATTTTCCCACACATGCATACACCCATCATACACACACTATTCCTAATATTGTCATTCATACAAAAACTCTGTGGATCTTTTGTCAATGGGATGAAACCCAGGAACCCCAGCATTTCAGCTCAACCTACTCGATCTTGCTCATTTGCCTCTAAAGCTTGATTTTGTACCATCTCCAAGTCTGGGCTAAACCCTGTGATAAAGAAATTTGTATCTCCCAAATATATGCTTCACTGGCATTATTGTCTCTGAGCTGGTTTTGTGTGTGTGTGTGTCCTTTTTGGTTTTTTGGGTTTCTTTCTGATTATAAAGTAATTATTTTCTATTTTCTCAATGGAAAAACACAAAAAAGACTTCTCTCAGTTAGGTTAGGGCAGTATCTTTTTGTGCAAAGTTTTGCAAGACTAGGCCGTTTCCCTCCTCTTTTTAAAATTCATCTTCCTCTGTGCAGAGGATCATGAGGGAAAGGAGGAAAAACTGAATGGGAAGTAATCAAAGAAGGAGACAAACCATGAGAGACTTAGACAGAGGGAACAAACTGAGGGTTGCTGGAGGGAAGGTAGGTAGGGGGATGGGGTAACTGGGTGATGGGCCTTAAGGAGGGCACATTATGTAATGAGCTCTAAGTGTTACATGCAACTGAGGAATAACTGAACTCTGAAACTAACGGTTTACTGCATGTTGGCTAATTGAATTTAAATTTTAAAAAATGCATCTTCCTGGGGTGCCTGGGTAGCCTCAGTCAGTTCAGCATCTGCCTTTGGTTCAGATCACTAACTCGGGGTCCTGGGATCCAGCCCCCCATTGGTCTCCTTGGTCAGTGAGGGAGTCCGTTTCTCTCTCTCTGCTGCCCCTCCCCCAGCTCCTATTTTGCACATGCGCACTCTCTCATTCCTTCTCAATAAAATCTTAAAAAAAAAAAAAATAGAAATTCCCGTCATTGTGTTTACCACATGACCCTGTATTGCAGCAATTCATTTACACACTTCTTACTCACATAATGTAACACACAAATGCATTGGCCTGGCTTACCACTGTGAGCTCTTTAAGGGAAGGGTAGTTCATTTCATTCCCCTACATCCAGAGCCTGGTGCAGGACATAACACATAATTCGATCTCAATAAATATTTAAGGAAGGAAGAAAGAAAAGGAAAGATTTTAAGTAAGGGAGTTGGAAAATGAAGGAAGTGAGTGAAGAAAGGCATGAAGGAGGATGGGAAATGTTCGTTTGTTTTCCATGATGAGGTGACTTGAAATTCAAAATGCATTTTTCCTAAGAAATGCAAGTACCATGGTAGCTTAACACTGGAATTAGACCACAAAATTTAGTTCACGAAACTTAAAACTTGGTTCACAAAATGTTTCTTATTTTTTAAAAAAATATTGCTTACAACCAATGTTTTGGTTATGTTTATATGATTGGCCATGTGAGAAAACAAGTCTGAAAAACTGACTTATAAAAGCATTATATACAACTTTGACCCTTAAGCAAATATGTTTTAAGCATGAAATGTATGATTAGCAAGATGATATTTTGGAAAATACCTTGTTTGTAAATTGCATTCAGTAATGGAACCTACAAAAGCAGCTCTTCCTCATACAACTACATGTGAAGATCAAGATTGAGATTCATCACTGATTTTAAATTTCAGATTGGTAAAATGCTATAAGGAGCCTTGAGAGAAATGATTAAGATGGTATATACAAAGATGTCTCATTTTCACTAGGGAACATAGTTCCTATTTATTGTAACATTTAATCATGTGTTTTTTTGTTACATTTGGAAATAAACTTTGCCAACATGACAGAGAGATAAACCAATCACTTAAGAGTTATCCTCTAAGGCTTTGAGGCTTTATAAGATAGAATGTACTTCTCAAATCCAGAGAAGATAAAACATACAGAACAAAATATTTCAATTGTTTGGATCACATTTCCTTTCCCTTATTACTGGTTAAATAGTGGTGCTCTGATAGAGAATTCTATCTAAAATATACAGAATATGGAATTAAAGGACCTTAGTATTGATGCTTATTATGGGTATCTGAACTTGAGTAGCTATGTCACTTCTGGGTCCTGGGATAGCTTTAGACAGATACTCTAGCATGCAAAATTAGGATTTTAAAAAATTAATATACGCCTCTCACAATGGGTGATAGAGCCGGAATCATTCCCAGCTAGCTCCAAAATTCATTCTGGATAAAGACTGTATAAAAATGAGAAAAAAAAAAATCCTTCTCTCATGTGACAGGTGACAGTCCTCCAGTTTTTGCTGCCTGACGTCACTTTCACCACCAAGAAACTGAGAATGTAGCTAGCTTACCACAACATTCTTCACATTCACACAAGAGAAACATAATGGGAGGAAGCTTCAAATGTTTCTCCTGTGAAAGCTCCACATATAGTAACTATGGTCCTTCCCCCATGTTCATTATAAGGAGTAGGGAATACAAAAATCATATACATACATACCAATGTCAGGAAAAAAAAATAAAAGGAAAACAATCTTCAGACAATGGGTAGCAAGTACTTTGGTATATCACTCAGGAATCTAGGGATTCCCAGAGGACAATTCTTGACATTTCCTCTGTCCAGTTGTTATGGTAAAGGGAGCAGTACAGCGGCCATGACCTGAGAAAGGCTGGGTGGCCAGAGGCTCATCTCTGCAGCCAAGCCACATAGACCAGCAGAGGTGGTAACAGCAGGTGAAGGGATTATTATTTTATTTATTTTGACAGAGAGAGAGAGAGAGACAGAGAGAGAGAGAGAGAGAGAGAGAGAGCGCGCGCATGAGTGGGGGAAGGGGCAGAGGGAGAGGGAAAATTTTAAGCAGGCTCCACACCCTGAGTGGAGCCCAACATGGAGCTCAATCTCACAAGCCTGAGATCATGACCTGAGCTAAAATCAAGAGTCGAATGCTTCACTGATGAGCCACCCAAAGACCCTGGAATTTTAGATTGTACAGTGAGGGAAGAGATAGCAGGTATCAGATCGTAAGCTTCATGTGGTGAGGGCTATATACTTCATCCAACTCACCTTTCTCTTTCATAAATTGCCTACGAGGGCAGATCACCCACAATCCCAGAGCAGCTGTTCTCAGATTGAGTGAATATACAAGGCAAGTAGAATCAACCAGTATAAGAGGTCAACTGTAGCAGATGCCGTGATGAGCCTCCAAGAGACCACGCCTCTTTAGAGAGAAATTGAAATTCTTTTTACCAGCTACAAAGACTGTTTGTAGCCTACTGACCTCTCTCAGCTTGGTTCCCTAGCCAGGAATTTCCCTCAACTGAAGGCAGCTGCCTCACACAGCCTCTGCACTTTCTCTGAAAACAACCCACATGCAAGGAAAGGCTGGTGAATATGGAGGCCCAGAGTCCAAGGCCACTCGCCTCCATTTTAGACATATCAGAAGGCATACACCAGCATCACAGATTGTCTGAGAGCCCTGAGGTGAGTCCATGAAAGTTCTACCTCTCCCTCTGCTCATCCTGATTTCTTTTTTCTCTAATAAGCCTCTTGTACTTCAACTGAGAGTCTGTTTCATGGTGGGACCTGACCTATGAAGCAAAATGGTTGTTTCTACATGGCACTTGCATGGTGATGGATGAAACACTGTGCATATTCTTTCTTTTTTTAATAGTACGGAGGCTGTATTGAAGACAGTGCATGCTAAAGCGAGGAAAAGAAACAATCATTTAAAAACACCAAAGACCCTTATAAAGCAAAGGTTAAGAAATAAATTAAGATTCCTGTTGAATTGAGCTGTGCCTGGGATGAAGAATAGACCTCATCCACTTCGATCCCTGGGTTCTTGGTATTTCCACTGGATGTAGTCGAAGATGTCTTTCTCACTATCCACTGGCAGAGGCTCTCCAGCAACTCCAGTGACTCTCCAGGGACGGACTGTGTATTCATCACCGTGAAGCCCTTTTTTTAGGGCGTCAGCTCTTATATTCTTATTGAAAATATCACTCCCAGTGAAATAGAGAGCACCACAGTAATATTGATCCTTGGGTATCAATCTTATATCAATTCTCCTTTGTGGATACTCCTTATCATCATTTTTACTGGGAAGCTGGCAAATACCCATGAACTTTGTTTCACCTTTTGACAGAGCATCTGTAATAAAATGGACCTTCTATAACTGCTCCACAACTTGATGTAACAGCTTTGGCTGTTTGGGGGATTCAGAAGTAAAGTTTGGATGGATCAGAAGAATCTCCACGTCGCCAATGAACTCTGCAGCTCTGTGGAAACTGCCACAGACTGTAGCAAGGAATTCAGAATCCAGTTTTTAAAATTCAACTGGTACAATGGCTTACATTTGTCACATTTCTTCAAGATGAGTTCTTTTCTCAAACTCCTCAAAAATATTTCAGCCCAATTCACTGATGATGGTTGAACTTATCTTCATTTTTTCCTGAGATCTTCTAATGTTTTAATTCCTGCATCTACAAACTTCTTTGCAGCAGATGGACCAATGACACTAACTCGAGTCAGGAAATTGATAGAGGAACTCGTTATCATCCTGCTGAATCTTTCCTAGCTTACACAATTTTCCAGCCGCTAAAAATTCATCAATCCTTTCAGCAATTTTTGTTCCTACTCCAGGCAATTTCTTAGCTTCTGCTCCACTTTTTATTTTGTATGGGTACTTTGCTATCACAGATGCTGTTTTTCTGTAAGCATTGTCCTTGTGGATGGCCCAGTTCACGTTCTTCTCAAAGTTAGTGAGTTCTGTGAGCATGCGCGTGATTTCCTCATTGAGCATTTCCTGCAGTGCCTTACATTTGTTCATGGTGGCCTGTCCAGGGACTGCAGAGTGCTCAGAGTCAGGGACTGGCCCCATCTCTGAGCTTTAAGGAGGGGCTGGCTTTTGGGGAGGGGGGCTGACCAACCCCAGCAAAACGAGCATGACCTACTGAACAATGGCTGTCTCTGAAAACATTGTACATACTCTTATTACTGATCAAAATAGGTAAGTATTAATGAGAGGACATTTAACCACAAATTTCTGTCTTTTACAATAAGGTCCAAAGGTCCAAACTTCTCCTTTTGCAAGAGAGATAATTAAGACCTAGAAATAAAAATAACATATATATTTTTAACCTCACCAAGTAAATTATAGAAAAATTAGAACTTTTTTTGGGTCATTTGTAAACTTCTCTTAATACCGTTTCTGTGAGTAGAAATTCTCAAGTCTAACTCTGCAGTAGAATCACAGACCAGTTTTTTAGTTTGGTTGTTTTTTTGCTGTAATAAAGATTTCCAGGCCCATCCCAAATACACTGAGTTGGAATATGTCATGAAAGTTTCCACCGGAATCTGTATTTTTAAAAGTTGTGTAAATAATTCTGAAGATAAGTTTGGGAAATGTGATACAGAGAATCTATATCGAGAGAGATGTACTAGTTTTCTAAGGCTTCTTTAACAAAGTACCACCTCGTAAGTGGTTCACCATTAGAAACATATCGTCCCGCAGTCATGGAACCTACAAATTTGAGATCAAGATGTCGGCAAGGTTGGATCCTCCTGAGGGCGGTGAGGGAGAATCTCTTCCATACCTTTCCTCTAAGCTTCTAGAGGTTTGCCGGTGCTCTCCCTTGCACGTATGTCTGTGTCCAAAATTCCCTTTTTTATAAGGATTAGAAGACAATCTTAGTCTAGTATGATTTCATCTTAACTAATTAGATCTTCAACAACCCCATTTCCAAAGGTCACATCCTGAGGTTTATATGAATTTGGGGTAAACGAAATTCAATCCATTACAGGAGTCTAAATTTACAATTACTCCTGTATAATTCGATAGGAAAAAACAAAACAACAACAACAACAAAAAAAACCTAGGCAAGGCTAAGGCAAGGAGAACTGGATTGGTGGAGAAAAGGATTTCCTCTGCTATACTTGGTCTCTGATGTCAAGCTTCAGGTATAAGGCTGAAGGTATAAGGTATAAGGTATAAGCCTGTACATACCTTCAGGTATAAGGCATAAGGCTGTACATGGGAGGGGTAGGATCCAACCTAGATTTTGGTGAATTTAGTTCCTCTCTTCCACATCTCAGTGGGAACACTTCACCCCCTTTTATTATTGCATCCATTGTGATTACCAGCACCATCAAGGAGGACCTCACCACAAATTCTGGTAAATCAGACTTTCAAAAGCAAAGATGAATTCAGTTTGATTATTCATATCATGCTTGAATATTTTGACATTTTTTATTATTTTTTTTTCTTCAGCTTTCCCCAACTAACATAAGCTAACATTTATTGATATCGGCCAGTGGTTAAAAAGGAACTGTAGTAATTGGTACAGGAATATGATATGATATCTAATCTTAACCTAATTTCGGTGATTTTATTAACTAAAGCAAAAGTTTAGGACTAAGAAATGTCTGGACAGAACTGATATAAGCGATTATTAAGGCCACATACCATTGCTTTAAATAGCTCTTGGATTTTTTTCTCCTAGTTTTCTAGACTGTTTTTCTAAATGTCACATAAGATAAGATAAATTTTCATTGCCTCCTAGACACTGTCTAATAAAAGGGGATGGTATCATTTTGGGGAAGATAATCAATACACTGACATTTTCCAAGGGTGATGTTTTATAGAAATTTAAGACCTAAATAAACAAAACTGTCACATGTAGTAGCACCTCTATAATTTAAGAATACTTTTTCTGAAGAATCCCCAAGAGTTAATTTTAATTAGTGGCATACTAGAAAGCTAAACTCTATCAAAGACCTTTCAAGACTTCTCTGGAAGGAAATCGTTGGCTTATTTTCTCAGTCCTTGAAGGCAAGTATCCAAATTGTGTTAAAAAAAAAAAAAGACAAGGTTAAACTAAAGGAGAATTTAAAAAACAAGTCGTGTTTGTTCTATTAATAGTCAGTTCTGTACAGAGTTTTTGCATTCTTGTGCATGCAGAATTCAGATTGACAAAGATCA
Organism: Potos flavus; assembly: GCA_028534135.1. Classification (NCBI taxonomy): domain Eukaryota; kingdom Metazoa; phylum Chordata; class Mammalia; order Carnivora; family Procyonidae; genus Potos; species Potos flavus. Next base: position 115,688,504 of record CM052897.1, on the reverse strand, counting down.
CTGTAGACTTCTTAAGAAATAGATTTTCAACAATTTATTTCAACATTGCAATATATCTTTCCCATCCTGTCGATAAAAGGAAAAGCAATCCCTTTTGGGATTGGTCTGTTTGGTCCTCAACCGCAACAGTTCAACTTGCCTATACGCTGTCAGTGCAGACCTTGTTCTGTTATCTAATTTTACAGAATTAGTGCACAGTGGTGAGAGGAAAGAAGCTAAACCTGACTAATTTTTCTCAGAATCAGAGGTCCCTCATCTCCTGTGACCTCTAAGTGGAACTGGGACGCTGGCGGGCACAACACTCAGGAGCCAATACTCTAATCATTAAGCTGATTTTTATCACCATCCCCATCCCTTCTTCACACATTCCTACTCTTTTCCCATAAAAACTCAGTGTTTGGAATCATGAGGCAAAGTAATAAAACTAAAGAATGTTTTTTCTCTGTCATCCTCTGCTTGGCAACACCCTAGCTTTGTGCGTGTGGAGCAGTCAAGTGGACTCCTTTCGCCTGTCTAGCTGGTGGGAGATAGTGACAGTTTTTGTCATCGCATCGTATGCTCTTTGAGCTTTTGTTTCACGTTTACAAATTTCTTCAGGGGTGGGAATACCCTGGGGTGTCTGAGGAACTGACATTCCCGTTTACAGAGTCTGTTGGCTTTTACATGTTTTCAGCTGATGCCTTGAGAAACCCTTCCAGAAGCCTTCTTTATCCATTTAGCAAATCTGGGTATGGTTATTTGGTGTGGATGCAGGCAGGCTATGCAGACATCTGGAGTAGAACACGATGAACTGTTGATTCTTAGAAAATGCAGATGTGGGAAATAAGCTAAGCTGTACTGAGGGAAAACATCCAAAACCGAAGGACTGTATAAGCCTTTAAGCCTTAATCTGGTTGCCAATAATATTATGAGGGTAGTAGCTGACAGAGCAATTTTTCTTGCAGGAAATAACACAGATTCCTTTAAAGGTATTCCATTAATTATTTGACCCTCCTTCCCAAGCCAGGCAGAGCCCTCTGCTCCCCAGAAACCTTGCTCCTTCACCATGCTTACCTTCTCAGAGCTCTCAGAGCACAGGATAGCAAGGGCTCCACTTGTAAGTTCATGAGGTCTTCTGGCTCGAGTGCACCTGCATTAGCAGATTAATCATTAGCAGCAAAGGCTTCTTCCTAGGTCTGGTTTGAGGATCCCCTGTGACCTTGAGAAGCATACATTTCCTTTGAAAAATTAGGTGGAGAATGAGAAACGAGTATCTTTAAACAAGGCCGTCACAGTATTGCTGGTAGTTGGGTCATCCTAAAAGGCAGTGAGTGTAGAACTGGATCAGAGGGAAAGTGGGAGGGAACTCAGTAAGCAAAAAAGTAAACAGACAGGAGCAGCTACCCCAACTTTCCAGACTACTTAGATAGAAGTATTCTTTTCCTTCGATGAATATCAGATTGATAAACTCAATCATATGACTGAGAAATATCAAGGCAAATTAATGCTATATTTAAAAAACTATACAAAATAGTAGTCTATAAGAATGTAACTAACAAAATATTATTCCATACTTTTTTAGATGTAAATTTATCTTTATTTTTTGCATTGACTTTTTTTTTTGTTAGTTCCTTCTATGTGACCAATATACTCTCCATGCCCAGTAAGTCTTGAATATCTAATTGTCATTTTTTATTCACACATTGAGCTGAAGAAGACAGTTTGGAAATAAAGACACAGCTTGCATCTTGAGCAAAACTCAGATCCTGTTAGTAAATATAATTTCTTTCAAATGGAGAGAAATCCAGAAGTTGGGTTTATGGCTCTCTCAATCTCTCTCTCTCTTTTTGAGGGAAGGTTTTTTTTTTCCCTTTCTCCAGATTTATTGGGATATAACTGACATGTAACATTGTATAAATTAAAGGTGTACAAAGTCCTGATTTGATATACTTATACACTGCAAAATGATTATCACGTTAGCATTAGCTAACACCTCCATCACATAACATAATTACCTTTGTGTATGTGTACATGTGTGTGGTGAGAATATTTAAGATCTACTCTCTTAGAAAATATTTAGTAAAATATTATTAACTACAATCACCACACTATGTTAGGTCACCAGAATTAATCATCTTATAACTGCAGATTTGTACCCTTTGACCAACATATTCCCAATCTCAGCCCCTCAGGCCCTTGTAACATTCTATGAATTTGGCTTTTTAAAATTCAATATAAGTGAGAACAACTGCTATTTGTCTTTCCTTGTCTGACTCACTTAACTTAGAATAATGTCTTCAAGGTCCATCCATGCTGTTGCAAATGACAAGATTTCCTCTTTACTTATGGCTGAATAATACTCCACTGCATACATATACCACTATTTCTTTATCCCTTCATCCATTAATAGACACTCAAGTTGTTTCCATATCTTGTTTATTGTGGATAATGCTGTAATGGACACGAGACTATAAATACCTCTTTGAGATCCTGTTTTTGTTTCCTTTGGATAGTAATCCAGACGTAGGCTTGCTGGATCATATGATCTCTATTTTTATTTTTTTTGGAGTAATGTCCATCCTGTTTTCCCTAGTGGCTGCACCAATTCACATTCCTACCAATAGTGCATAAGAGTTCTCTTCACATCCTCGAAAACTCTTATTATCTCTTGTCTTTTTGATGATAGCTGATCTAACAAGGGTGAGATGGCTTGGTTTTGCATTTCCTTGATAATTAGTGCTGTTGAACACTTTTCCATGTACCTGCTGGCCATTTATATGTCTTCTTTGGAAAAATGAATTTCAGATGCTCTGTCCATTTGTTAATCAGATTTTTTTTTGTATTGAGTTGTATGAATTCTTGATATATTTTGGATATTAACCACTTGATCAGATAGATTGGTTTGCAAATGTTTTCTCCCATCCTGTAGGCTGCCTTTTCAGTTTGTTGATTGTTTCTTTTGCTGTACAAAATCTTTTAAATTTGATAGAGTCTCACTTATTAATTTTTGCTTTTGTTGCTTGTGCTTTTGGTGGCATATCCAACAAATTGTTGCCAAGACCAATCTCAAGAAGCATTTTCCTCTGCTTTCTTCTAAGAGTTTTACAGATTCAGGTCTTATATTTAAGTCTTTAATCTATTTCATGTTAACTTTTCTGAGTGGTGTGAGATTAAATTGAAAACAAAAACATTAAAAGAGTCCATCAATATTGGAAAATAATAGCAATGATGATCATATCCTGCTAGTATGAAAATGATGTATTAAAAAGCAAAAACTGAAATAACACGTTATTCTTGCAGACATAAACAAGCAGTCAGCACAAAAAAGGAGTGTTCATAAATAGGTCTATGACATATGCTAATTTTTATAATAAAGATAATACTAAAACCATTAAGCAATTTTAAATAACTCAATAAATGTTTTAGGATATTGTCTTTCCATTTGGAGAAAAAATAGAATGCTGATTTCATATATATGCATATTTTACATACCTAACATGTAAATATACACATATCAAAGTAATATCCTAATGGATTAAAGAACTAGAAAAGTAGAGGAACCCCCAAAGTAATATTTTATGACCTTCAGAAGCCAGTCACATAGTCCAAGAATCATGAAGGGAAAGACTGTCAGATATGATTATATAGCATTTAAGAGACTCATGTCCAACATGGTGTAATATTAAAATCTCCAAAACTCAACAGCATCATGTAAGAAAAATTTGTAATAGGTATTTAAAGGTATTTAAAGACAAAGGTCTTTAAAGTTAAAATCTCCAACATCAATCTAGATATGATTGGCAAACCATGCTATAAGAAATTTTTCAAAGATTATAAAGTAGAAAATAACATAATATAGTGAGTAAATAAATATATAAAAGGATGACCAATCTCACTAATAATCATGGGAAGATGATATTTTTCACCATGAGACAGTCAAGAACAAAGAAGTGTGTTTCCCAGAAAGGAATATGGATGTGTGTTTTTATATGTTGTTGGTGAGAAAAGTTTACTTTGTCGGGACTGGCAATATCTGAAAATTTTTAAAGTGCATTACCTATCACTCACCAACCCGATGCAATAATGGTCACTGCAATGTTTAAAAATGATTGTGTTAACAACTTCAATGTTCATGAGGAACAGAGAGGTTATATACCTCCTGGAGCATCCACACCACACCACGATCATTAGAAAGAATGAAGTAGACCCCCCTACACTGATGGGCTGGGTACCCTATAGAAGGCCAAGGATGGAAAGCAGTTTGTCTACCTGTGTTATGTATAAGTGTATATAAATGTGTAGTCAGGGGAATGGGAAGAGAGCTACCAAATGACTGACAGTCAGAGGTGGCAAGAGGAGTGAGAACGTGAAGTGAGAACACTCCTGAATGGTGCAGTACTTGTGAAATTTTATACCTATCGGGATCTAAGAATATCAACTGTATTGGACGAACTGATCATTTGGATTTTAGTTTGGGACACAGAAGCTCAACTGTAGTAGACCGAAGAATGAGTGAGAAGTAATGGAGTAAACGGATGGAAACATTCTTTCAAGAGGTCTATCTTTAAAGATAGTGATGGCTAAAATAGGCCAGTGACCAGGAGATAATATGATTTTTAAAGCAAATAGTTAATATGTTTGATGCAGGCTTCTTTAGGTCATGTTTACAGCTGAAAATGTAGGTACTCAACAAATGTTTAGTGCTATGACATGCTCTGATTTAAACAAACCAAAAGTTCTTTTCAATTATTAAAGAGTGAAAACAGCACAGAAAACTCAGCTGCAGAAGATTTAGAAGAGGTTGTGATGTTTCTTATTCTTATTCTCACAGCCCCCAGAATAAGAGAGCCACACACAAAGTAACCCTTTTTAATGCCTGACTTTTAAATGCCTCATTTTTCTGACAGGCACTATCAATCTTTGCTTTTAACTCTGATGCTGGCTTCAATATCTCTATTTCAAAGGAGATTAAGCATTTTAACAGCAGTGATTTCTCCAGAAAGAGTGGAAAGGATGACACTGAATAAAGGATATTACTCTATTGAATGGTTCCCTGAGTCTTTGAGATGCAGTGGCTGAACGTTGTGCTGTGTTTATGAAATTCTCCCTAGATCCCTGATTAGTCTCCTCTCTGTTCACAGATGTTTCTTGCTATTTGATGTGAGCTTTGAGAAGGAAAGGGATCATTTTAGAGTAATGAGATTACCTCACATCAAACTTATTTGGAAGAAGATCAGTTTAGTTCAGGCTAAAGTATTTTTGTTTGCTTTTTTGTTTGTTTGTTCTTATTGCTTGGAAAAATGATCTTTACTTCTGAAGACCAACAGATAAGCCCATGTCTGCAAATAAATGAATAAAATTGGAACCCTAACGTCAGAAGTACAGGGATGTGAATAAGCCAAGGGTTTCTATTTTGAGCTGTGGATTTAATATGACTAGTTTGGGTATGTGTTTTCCAATCTACAATGCATTATGTATGACTTGGATAGTTGTTAGAAGCAAGCATTGTTCAGAAGCAATGACTGGTAACAATGCAACAGACTGAGCATAATTAGTTACAAGTTCTCTTTGTATGTATTGGGTTTTCTTCTTGCCACATGAAGCTGTTCAGATGTTAACCACAGATTTATAGATGATGCACTATGGAGAACAGTTTGGCTGCATTTTTTCCCCTGCTATTCTCTGCGGCATATTTTTACTAATACGTGTAGGTTTAGCTTTTACTGTTTGCAGGCTGGGAAAGTCAGAGCTCCACACTCAAAAGTGAAGACGGAAATGTTGATTTTTTTTTTCCTCTCTCGGGAGTAACCCTCTGGCCTCCAGGCAGTTCTTTCAAAAATAGCTTCTGTCTGCCTTGTGCCGTTATTATCACAGATACAATTCCCATCCTGACTGTCCGAAACTGAAATCAGTCTTCTGTATTCGAGAGCAGTTCATCTGTGCAGGAGATGCTTTTATATAAGTCATATGTGGTATATGTCAGCTTAGTTGTTCGTGTTTCCATAAAGTTTTTACTCTGGGCTCCTAATATATAGTATGGAAAAAGTAGGTAATAAAACATATCTCTTACTTCTACATAGAAACTATCATCCCAGGCATGTTGCCAGATAAAATAAAAACCAGAAGGAAGGTTATTTCATTTGTCCACAAGATGTAAATAACTCATAGGGTCTTTGTATCAGTTGTACTTGACTTTATGTCACTTAAGATGTCATTAAATGTCTTTAATGACTCATTATTGTTGATAATATTGTTGATAATACTGCAAGCTGGTATAGCCACTCTGGAAAACAGTATATGTCATTAAATGTCTTTAATGACTCATTATTTGGCCAAAGATAAAAAATAGAAGCATCTGAAACTGTGGGCTTTCTACTAACAAAGAAGAAATGGTTCAATGAAAGTAAACTTGTCCATAAATGAAGACCACACACTTTATAAAATGGCACAATAGGGTAAAAAAAAAAAAAAAAAAAAAAAAAAAAATTATATATATATATATATATATATATATATATAATTTCTTAATATTGTATTGTTTCTACAAACCTATAGTTGTAAATTCCCCCAATGTAATACTGACTCTAAAATATAAATAGGAAATGACATCTACTTTCATTTTTAACAAATCTACATAATAAATATGAAAATAATTATTGATTAAAATATATTATGTAATTAAATTCTATTTAAATCATATTATAATTATATATGTAATCATATATATTAATTGTATTTACATACATTTATATTACATTAATATAATTAAAATTATATATAATGATACAGTCCATTATTATAAATATGATGGCTTGTGTCATAGCACTTATTAGCCAATAAAATTATATTAGAAAGCTAACAACACAAACTGTTTGGACTTTTTTCCCCCTAAGTTTCAGATTTAAAGTACAGACAGACCTCCAACAACCATTCAAGCAGCAAGGTTAGAGTATCTGTGTGCCTTGTGATGAACACAATAGCTGTGGTTATAGAACCTTTATCTTTTGTTATGACTAGTTAGATGTTTTATCCACACTTAGTGGGTAAAACTTTACCCACACTAACTATCATTGCTAGCAGGGAAATAAAGCCAATGACACTAGGGAAAGTCAAGGACGTCAACAAAAGTCTCCAGTTGAATTTTAGACTCCAGGAGTGTTGCATATCCTGGTGCCATCATTTCTTCACTTCAAGCTCTTTCTTAGATTGGGTAGCATTTGTGACCACGAGGAGGACCTCTGCCACTGCCATTCATCCATTTATCTACTCATGATGTGACTTTCATTGAATATGTGCAAGCTATGCCCTAGCTGTGCAAAAGTGCAAAGGACACTGTAAAAAGAAAGGACAGACGATTGTAACATAAAACAGACAGACGGTCAGGTTATCTTCAGGGAAGAGCAAACCTTTTCACTCCACCAATCACCCCCTTGACAACTCTTTCAATGCCTTACAATGTTTTCCAAGCAAGAGGATGAGAGTTATAGTTCTCTTACTGCCTCGGTCTATTTTGGGCTTTAATCTTTCATTTTCGTGTTTATGTTATTCACTCTAGTTTATTATATTTACGGTTTGATTCTCCCCTTTCTTCGTTATTCATTAACACCTCAAATAGTTTTTAATTCCTACTTTGTGCCATGTCTAAGATCAAGAGTACACACACAGGGTGCCTCAGTGGCTCAGTCAGTTAAGTGCCTGCCTTCAGCTCAGATAATGATCTCAGGGTCCTGGGATTGAGCCCCACATCAGGCACCCTGCTCAGCGGGGAGTCTGCTTCTCCCTCTGCCTCTCCCCACTGCTCAAATTCTCTCTCTCTCAAATAAATAAATAAAATCTTTTGAAAAAAGAGAACAGACACAATGGGTAGAGATATAATCCATCATTCAAGGAGTTCTCAATTCAGTAGAGGAGGCGTGACGCAAACACTTAAAAGAATGGGGCGCCTGGGTGGCTCAATGGGTTAAAGCCTCTGCCTTCGGCTCAGGTCATGATCTCAGGGTCCCAGGATCGAGCACCGCATCGAGCTCTCTGCTCAGCAGGGAGCCTGCTTCCCCGTCTCTCTCTGCCGGTCTCTCTGCCTACTTGTGATCTCTCTCTCTGTCAAATAAATAAAATCTTTTTTTTAAACAAATAAAATCTTAAAAAAAAACACTTAAAAAATTTATAACAGCACCATAAATGCAATGAAAGAAAGTCGCAATTAAATAGGATTATAGATCACTGGTAACCTGTTCTAGGGGAGTAAGTCACCTTTAAGTTGGGATACAAAGGGTGTTCAAGAAAGGAGAACAGAACAGGAGGATCAAGGAAACATCCTCTTCTGAGAGCCTGGGTTGGGAGGCAGAATGTCCCACTGAGAGAACAGGAAGGTTAACGAAGCTAGAGCCCTAGTAGGAAAGAAACTGTAGGCAATAGGGAGGGTAGGTAGGGCTTTCTGAGTCAGGGTATGAATTTGTTTTTGCCTTTGTTTTCCTTTCTAGGAGTGATGAGGAGCTTAGTAAGCTGGAATGTATTTGTGAGTCCTTAACTTTACTCTCTACCAACCTCAGTGGTGAGTTTATCACTTAGTCAATTTGATTCATACTCTGTGCCTGGATTTCATAAGACCATTTCTACTTTCTTTTGGATTTTTAGTGAATTACAAGTCAGTCTGCCTTTAGGTCTACTGACACTTTACTCATGGCTTCCTAGCATTCTTGTTTAATTCATTTTGCTACCACTTTAATTTTTTAAATATTTCTTTTTAAGAATTTAATCTCATTGAAGATGTCATAGATGAATTTTTCCATATATCACTTCATACACTTGACAGGACTTATTTTTTATTTTATAATCAGAAGAGATTCCTTTTTAAATTAGTATTCCCTTTTTAAACACTCTTTCTGAATACTTTCCAGAGATTTAAACAACGAAATAAAACCATGATTTTTTTTTTCTCATAAATTTGAAAACATCTGGTTCCCTAAAAGTTTGGATATCAGCTCTACTAAGGTAATGTAATAATTCATCTGGAATTTCCCTTATTTCTTTTCTGAAAATCAATCGGAAAAGTGTTTGGTTAGGGCAATTGTCTTTAAAATAGATTCAATTGCAAGGAAGATTATGGAAATCTCTTCCCAGTTTTCAGAGAAGATTCAACTTAATAAATCCAAAATTTTATTCAGTTATAGATTCCTGTCTTTAATTTTTTTTATACTTTAAGGCCTGTTCCTGTTCATTTGTTAGCAAGCAAGATAGACATAGATACAGATATAGATGTAAAACACCAAATATGGATATTCTTCATGAGAAAGCTTTTTTTTGTTTTTTTTTTGTTATCTAGCACCTTTGTTTTTGGTGACAGAGTAAGTGTGGTCTCATAGAATGAGTTTTAGGAAGCATTTCCACCTGTCAATTTTTTAGAAATGTTTATTAATATTTGCTGTTAGTTCTTTTTTGAATGTCTGGTGAAATTCAGCAGATGGGCCATCTGTATCTGGAATTTTTTTTGCTGCAAGGTATTTGCCTATGAACTCATATTATTTAATAAATATAGGACTGTCCAGGATATCTGTCTCTTCCCAAGTGAGTTTTGGTACTTTGTGTCTTTCGAGCAATTTTGCCATATTGTCTAAGTTGTTTGAACTTGGAGACACAAAGTTGGACACACTACTTACTTATCTTTTTAATATATTTAAAATCTATAGTACTGTCACTTCCCTCATTATTGATATTGGTACTTTGTGTCTTCCCTTTTTCTCCCTACCAGTCTGACTTAAAACTTGTTGATCCTGCTGATATCCTCAAAAAACAAAATCAAAAATAAAAAACCAGCTTTTGTTTTTGCTAATTTCCTCTAATGGTTTTCTCTTCTCTATTTATTTATGGTCTTATAACTATTACTCCCTCTTCTTTATTCATTTGGGGTTTAATTTGCTCTTTTCTAGTTTCTTACAGTGGAAGCTGAGATCATTCGAGTCGAATTTTTTCTAATATAACCATTTCAGTGCTGTATGTTTTCTTCTAAGTACTGTTTAATTGCAATTCATAAATTTTGATAAGTTGTACTTCATTTGATTTCACCTCAAAATAGTTTCCCATTTCCCTTTTCTTATTTTACCTAGGAATTATTTAGAAATGTGGTATTTAGCTTCCATGTACTTGAAGACTTTGCAAGTATATTTCTGTTATTAATTTCCTATTTAAGCCCAACATGATAAAATAAACTACTTTGCAAGATTTAAATTATTTTGAATTTCTTAAGTCATGCTCTATGTATCAGAATTCATCTATTTTGTTAAATTATCTGGGTATACTTGGGAGAAATGCATATTGTGCTGTTGTCAGGAGAGCATTCAAAATACCATTAGGTCAAGTTAGTGTTGGTCCAACACTACTATTTAAATACTGATTTTGTCTCCTTGTTTTATTAATCACTGAAGGCGAGGCACTGAACTCTTCAACTATCATTGTGAATCTCTCTATTTCTTCTATTTGCTTCTGATGGTTCTTGCTTCATGTATTGAGACTGTCATTAGAAGTTAGGTGTTTAGGATTCTCATGTCCACCTGGCAAATTGACTTAAAAAAAACCTACTTTGCTTTGAAATTTACTTAGTCTGATATTAATGTAGTGTCTCAAATTTCTTGAGATTATACAGTTCACATTTTTACATTATTTTACTTTTTACGTGTTTCTGTCTTCATAACAAAAGGTTTCTTATAGCAGCACATATTTGAGTCTCAATTTTTTATCCATCTGAAAGTTTCTTTTAATCAAGTGTCTCTACCATTTACAAGCAGCAAGCTTTAATTTAAACCTATCATCTTACTCTATTGGCTACTAGTCCTGTCCTTTGTTCTCCTCCTTTTTTTTTTTTTTTCCTATTTTTGAATTGAATATTTGTCATGATGTTATTTTATTTCCTTTCTTGGCATCTTAGATAAAACATCTGGTTGCCTGTGGTTAGCAGCCACTCTACAGATTACCGGATACATTCTTAATTTGCTGTAATTCCCCTTTAATTAATACTGTATCACTTCACAAAGAGCATAAGAACCTTGCAACAGGGGTGCTGGGTGGCACAGTCAGGATCTGTCTCTTGGTTTTGGCTCAGTTGTGACCTCAAGGTCATGAGATCGAGCCCCATGTCAAGCTCCATGCTCAGCACAGAGTCTACTTAGGTTTCTCTCTCCTTCTCCCTCTGCCCCGCCCTCTGCTCACTCTCTCCAAAATAAAGAAAACTTTAAGAAAAAAAAAGAAAAGAAAGAAACTTGCAGCAGCACTGGCTCACTATTCCCATCTTCGACTCTGTGATGTTATTATCTTAAAATTTACTTCTACATATCTTGTAAACCACATGCATTTAAAAATCAATTTTTAGGGACACCTGCGGGGCTCAGTCAGCTAAGCATCTGCCTTCAGCTTAGGTCATGATCCCAGTGTCCTGGGAACAAGTCCCACATCCAGCTCCTTGCTCAGCAGGGAATCCGCTTCCCCCCTGCCTGCAGCTCCCCCTGCATGTGCTCTCTATTTCTCTCTCTCTCTCTGACCAATAAATTAAAAAAATCTTTTTTAAAAATCAATTTTTAAAGGGACTTTAAAAATAATTACTTTTTAAAATATATACCCATAGAGTTACGAATTTTTGTGCAATCTGTTCCTTGTGTAGATCTCTACTCCCATGCGGTGTCACTTCCCTTCCACCTGTAGGGCTATGACATTTCCTTCACACAGGTCTGCTGGGGCCAGGGTCTTTTAGCTTTTACATGTCAGAAACATCTCAATTTGCCCTTTTTGTTGATTTTTGTTGGGTATAGATTAATAAGTTGACAGGATCCCCCCCTTCAGTTCTTTAAAGATGTGGCTTCACTGTATTCAAGACTGCATGTTTTTGGATAAGAAGTCTTCTGTCATTTTTATGTCTGTCCCTCTGTATGGTATGTGTCTTTTCTCTCCAGCTGCCTTTGAAATTTTCTCTTAACTCTTGCATTATGGACTGAATGTCTGTGTCTCTCACAGATTCATATGTTCAGGCCCTAACCCTCTGATGTGGTGGCATTTTGATGCGGGGCCTTTGTGAAGTACGTAGGTTTAGATGGAATCATGAGAGTGGGGTCCCCATAATGGGAATAGCATCCTTATAAGAAGAGGAAAAGAGAGCAGAGCTCGCTCTTGCTCTCAACCATATGAGGACACAGTGAGTAGATGGCTAGACAAAGGGCTTCACCAGGAGGCACCTGGATCTCAGACTTCCAGCCTCCAGAACTCTGAGAAATAAAAGTCCGTTATTACTGCCCCGCAGAATGTGGTATTTTGTTATAGCAGCCCCAATGGACTAAAGCAACTTGTTACAAGCAACATGATAGAATGGTTCTTACTGCAGATTTCTTTATGTTCCTCATGCCTCAAATTCATTGAATTTCTTGAAAATTAGGTTTATAGTTTATATAAAATTTAGAAAATTACTGGCCATTATTTATTTAAACATGTTTTCCCCCTACCCTTTCCATCTCTTCTATTCAGAATAATAGAAATAACAGTTACACATTTAATTCTATCTTACTACTGGTACAATACTCTTGTGACTACTCTAACCAACACCCCTTGAATTACAACATTTTTCATGCTGACTTACGAAATATGACCTATTCCTGCCCATATATGGGCCTTGCTAATGATTCTCCTTTTCCGGTGGTCCTGTCCTTGGCCTCCAATAGTTTCTTCAGATGCATGAATAGATTGGTACTCAGCTGAAGAATATCTCTTCAGATATTCTGAAGAATATCTGTGAGAGGGGCTTCCTCTCACTCTGTGCATCTCCCTCTTCTCTGGTGTCCTACCCTATAACTCTACCTCCCTTTGCCTCTCCAGACTCCCCACACTCCATTTGCTCAACCCAAGGAAACCTTTAGCCTCTTCCTATAGTCCAAAACCTCTCCCCAGGCAGTAAGTTAGGATAATCATTGGGTTCAAGGGCTTACCTTGTTTATTTCTCATTTCTCCATAATCATAATGTAAAAATAATGTGTAGCTTAATGAGGAATAAATTGGAGGGCAGATAACTACCTGTGTAATTTTTTCTCAAAAAACATTGTGAGTTCTAGATGCTCCTTCCTTCAAATAATCTTGAGAACTACTGAAACATATTACCCTGAATAACTACATTCTGGACTGCTCCCTATCCTTCTTATAGTGATGTTTTGTTTAGGTTATACTCAATATGGAGATAAGTTTAACATATAATTCAATTCAACGAACATATACTGAACAACTGCTATGTGTTGAGAGTTTAGAAATTAACAAGTTCAGTCCCTATTCTTAAAAAGCTTGCATTCAAGAAGCAAAGACACAGAATAAAATAATTATAGTATAATATATTTTCTCATAGAAGAGGGGTAAATGGAAAAAAAAAAGAAGAGGGGTAAATGAATGGTGTCATAGAACCAAAGAGGTGAGGAGATATCTAAATTATGTTGTAAATAATAAGTAGAAAAGAGTCTGATGAAGAGGGGCTGAGATGCTAGAGATCTGGATAGCAGACATCTCAATGAGAATACAGGATTCTCCAAAACCTTACACCATAAGACAACATGGTATTATAGCAGGTAGGTACGTCAGAGAACACAGGACAGGTTAAGAAGTAGCATTAGATTTCCTGGAGAGATTGGTAAGGGCCTTGGCAATTCTGCCATATCATGGAAACAAATAACTTAAAACTTAAGCATATTTGGTTAAGAAACTGACCTTTTAAGGAAAGTTCCCAAGATCATAGTAATATATAGACTGGCACCTTCAGTTGAATAATACTGCATAGCTAAATTGGTTAACTGGATCAAAAACCAATGAACTATATGTTGGCTAATTGAACATAATAATAAAAAATAATAAATAAATAAATAAATTGGTTAACTGGAATGCAGAGAGTAAAAGGTGTTTCTTTGTGGATTATGGACAAGAAATAGCTTTAAATGAGACTCAATTTGAACAGGAAGCACTGAATAGTAAATTGATTATGTAATAATACTTTTTTTTAAGATAAGAGATGAGAATGTAAAAAAAAAAAAAAAAAAAACCTAACATGTTTACCACTATGTAGACACAGTCTTCATTCTCCAAAACATATAAAATAACAATATGTGGAAAGACTTCAAACTGGGATAAAATACAAACAAATGCTACTGTTCTAATTTGTCTCAAACCTAAGAATAACAACGAGCATGTGGCTAATTATCAAATCAATTACAATAAAACATGGGTTGCAAAGGCTAAAAATATGTGATTAATATGTGATTAATGAAACTTAGAAGTAGACAGGTCACATAGAAAGCTTACAGAAAAAAATGTAGTGTTTTCAAGGACATAAAGGAAATACACGAAACTGGTAAAAATAATTTTAATGAGAAGCTCACAGTCCTCAGAAAACTGACCAGAAATAAGTACTCATGTTATCCCAGCCTTTTATCTGTACAGATTTTTATGATATCAGTCTTAGTTTATAAATATGATCTGTTTGACAAAGTAAACCTATCTCACTAGGAGCAATATATTACATATCATCATAGGCACATACTTTATGTTTGCTTGATATAATTAAATATAAAAATACAATCGTTTTCTCTGAATACCTCTGTATATAAAAATTGCATAAAATATAATTGAAGTATTCAAAATAGTCTGTATCATAAAGGAGCTTATAATATTTTTGAAAACACAAGAAATCTATATTTTTAAGAGTGTAACAAAACATGAATATCACATAAGAAAATGATTTTATTGTGGAAAACGATCAGAAGGAAGTAGATAAGGGTTTTATTCAAATGACTAGAGAGTATGAAAGAACCAGAACAAAATAAAGATCTTAGAACGATTAGGATAGAACATCCTAGGACCCAAGTTTATAGATATGGTCTAGGGAGCTAAGACCACAGCCATTTGTATGCACCAGGGGGAAGATTTTCTTACTTTAACAATTTTTTTACTTATTGGCATGACTGGCGCTCCTATTCTCACTGGCTACTGCATAGATGGCAGATATCAGCCCAGAAAGATAAGTTCAGTGTGGCCAGTATGGATGGTGGGCTTCAGGAAAGAGATAGGACTGCACACTTCAACCTTATTCCTGATAACTACGATAACTTTCTATAAATTAAATCATTTATTTTTTTTATATCATTTTTTAAAAAATTCTACATTATTAGTGTTAACTATACTCCAATTTTTAAAAAATCTGCACTACTAATATTTGCTATTTAAAGGAATTCTAGGGGTGCCTGGGTGGCTCAGTGGGTTGAAGCCTCTGCCTTTGGCTCAGGTCATGATCTCAGGGTCCTGGGATCGAGCCCCGCATCGGGCTCTCTGCTCAGCAGGGAGCCTGCTTCCCCCTCTCTCTCTGCCTGCCTCTCTGCCTACTTGTGATCTCTCTCTCTGTGTCAAATAAATAAATAAAATCTTTAAAAAAATAAATAAATAATAAAAATAAAGGAATTCTATGCAGCCATCAAGAGAAATGTAATCTTACCATTTGCAACGACATGGACGGAACTAGAAGGTATTATGCTAAGTGAAATAAGTCAATCAGAGAAAGACAATTATCATATGATCTCTCTGATATGAAGAATTTGAGAGGCAGGGCGGGGGTCATGGGGGGTGGGGGAGGGAAATAAAAAAAGATCGGATCTGGAAGGAGACAAACCGTAAGAGACTCCTAAACTCATGAAACGAACTGAGGGTGGCTGGGGGGTAGGGGCGGGTAGGGATAGGGTGGCTGGGTTATGGACATTGGGGAGGGTATGTGCTATGGTAAGTGCTGTGAAATGTGTAAGCCTGAGGATTCACAGACATGTGCCCTGGGACAAATAATACATTATGTGTTAATAAAAATTAATCAATCAATCAATATAAAATAAAATAAAATAAAAAAAGGAATTCTATGGTATAGCCTGCCAAAACATGAAAAATAACATTGTAAATGGTTAAATTTATATTAACCATTATGGTTAAATATGGTTAAATAAAACAATAAAGTTTTACTTATTGAGTCAGCAGAAAGGGAAATGCATCATCCCTTATAAGTAATGTTGCTGTTATGTACGTCCCTACTTGTGAATTACCTGGAGAAAAAGATAAAATAAAAGTATAGTGAACTAAGCTTTACCTTAAAATATTTATCCAAAAACTCTCATTCTATACTTCCCATTGTTAGCATACAAAACACACTGTTTTACAAAAGTAAAATTGGGAAGTCAAGAATTGACCAATTCCAGTGAGAGTTTTATCTTTGATGAGCCTTGGAGTACTTATTTGAAATGAAAACATAGGACAGAATACATACATATACATATATACATATGTGTATATGTGTGTGTGTGTGTGTGTGTGTATTTCTGAAGTATTCAGGATGATCCTAGACATGTGGCAATCTTACGCATAGCAAACCAGTGCCGGCAGTGCTGTGATAAGCTTATATCAAAGTAAACAGATGCACACAGAACCATAATTCTGTTCTACAAAGTAGGTGGCTACTGTTCAGGGAACTTGAAAGAAAAGATGTGAAAGCTCCCTTTATTTGGAGCTGCTACTATGTTTCTCTCCAAATTAAAAATGCATGAAATGCATACTATGTCATATAACATAATAAATAAAAGAAAGAACACACACAGTATAGGAAAACCACTGGCTTCTTTGTCATTGGTTGTTGCCTTTAGCCATGATAATTTCTTGCACTGCTTTTTTAAAATGTTTTTCCATTTGCAGAATTCAATATTCCTGCAAAGCTGAGCTATAGTCACACATAAACGCTTGATCTATTCTCTACAGTACACCAATAGACCCTCTACCCTGGGACCTGAACATCTCTGTGGTGTATGATAACTGAAGGCAGGTCATTCGTGTGTGGAATTGAGGGAGACTGATGATGGCAAATACGCAATTGAATTTATAACGAAAACACTCACATTGCACTTTTTAGGATTTAATTGCGGTTAAGATGATGCTATCAATTGTATTTTTAGGTACTGTCCTCTAGCATGGCACAAGATATATTGGTTTTAATATCAGTAATAGTTTGAAGTTAAGAAATCACCCTCTACTTTGCCCTCGCACAAGGTGTTCACGGAATTCCAACACACATTTGTGCAGTTAGCCTCACAGTGACCCTATAAGAGGAGAGCTATGGACATCCAGAAAAAGGCCATAAAATGCAGGGAGATGCAGGTTATGAAAAGCCGATAATATTTTTCTTTGGCTTCAGAAGCTCCAAGAGTGAAATGTGGCTCAGCAAGACTGATGGCTGCCATCATAAAATTTGTTAGGATTGGAGCCTAAGCATATACATGGATTCCATTTTCATTAAGATATTTTCCTTGATCAATGAACAAAAAGCAATTTTAAATGTCCAATCAGTATGCTTAGAGCATTATGGAAGATACAGAAAAGCATTTCAACTTATCCTCTATTCTCAGGAAGAGCATGATATATTTTTATATATAATTTAGGAAATGGCACTCACAAGTGCTGACAAGGACATGGAGAAAAGGGTGGGAATGTAAACTGGTGGGAATGTAAACTGGTGCAGTCAAAGGTCTCTTGCAAAATTAAAAGAAGAACTAACACACAATCCAGCCATCCTACTTCTGCACATATATTCAAAGAAAACAAAAACAGGATATCAAAGAGATACCTGCACTCATGCTTACTACAGATTTTTCACAGCAGTCAAGATAAGGAAATAATCCAAGTGTCCATTAACAAATGAGTGAATAACACACTCAGAATATCATTTGGTATAGAAAATGGAATATTATCCACAAGGAACAAGATAATCCTGCCATTTGTGATGACATGGATGGATGTTCAGTACATAAGGCTAAGTAAAACACGTCAGACAGAGAAAGACATACTGCCTGGTATCATCTGAAAAAAGCCAAACCTGTAGAAACAGAGAGTAGAATGGTGATTACCAGGGGCTGGAGAAAGATGTTGGTCAAAGGGAACAAACTTCCAGTTATAAGGTGACTAAGTTCCAAAGATTTAAGGTACAGCATAGTGACTTTATTAGCAATACTGTATCACACATTTGGAAGTTTCTAAGAGGGTAGATCTTAAATGTTATCATCACATAAGTAATAATTATGTGAGGTAATGCAGATGTTGGCTAATGCTATGGCGGTTAATCATTTGTCAACGTAGAAGTCATACAACCTTAAACTTACACAATGTTATATGTCAATTATATCTCACTAGAGCAGGAAAAAATATAAGGAAACAGACAAAAAAATTCCTTGTTTCAGTAGCTAGTTCTTATTGTTTCCTTAGTTTATATATGTGTGATTTCTCACGCTTTTTAAGTTAGGCAAATGTTTATCTATACAATTCATATCATTGACAGTTTGACAGGGAAGAAAATCCACTATTAATGACACAGAATGTTAGATTTAGTACAGGGAGTCAGTCTTATAAAAATCTGGGAACTGTTCAAGAAATAAGTGGAAAGCTGATTTTTCTGCATTTGTAGTGGGCATAGATTTGCTGTAAGACAGCAGGGACAGTGGTCTGAAAGAAAAGCTGGACATGCAATTGTGGACAGCAAGCACAATATTACATGGACAAACCAGATTGCCTGAGAACAAGTGAAACCCACAAAGACAAACCAAAACCCACGGCTGTCTCCCACCACATCCAAAATGAAACGACGCACAAGTCCAGCAAAGAAGCTACCTATGAACCTGTCCTGGGACTCAGGGAAGCTGCAGGAGATGACACACAGGTGTCAGAGGACTGGCAGGCCTGGCGGCTGCCCCCCACCTCACAAGAGCACCAAGATACGAGTCATAGCATTCATGAATTTCACGGCGCCCTCAGACCATCCAGGTTGCTGCCCCACTTTCACCTTCCAAATCGCATACTAATTTTTCTTGTGGCCAAACCTATATCAGAAACTTAGAGGGAAAGAAACTCTGAAAAAAAAAAATAATTTTAGCTAAGGTAAACTGACCCAGTACAATGCCACTGGAGTTCGTCCTCTGTCAAAATGCCATCCACATACCCTTCATTTTACTAAAACTTCCTAATAAAGGTAATAGAAAAGTCACAATTCTACTGAACAGGAATCAACTACCCTTCTGACAAATGAAAACATGCTAATCCCCTCTTCAGAATGATTTGATCCTTCTCTGAGTGATTTATCTTATATCTAAGTGACATTTTCCTTTTGATATCCTACAACACAAATCCCAAGATGTAAGGTTACCTAATAGTAACACATCTTATGTTAATGGATAGGGGCATGGGACATTGGAAAATACAAAGAAAAGAACTAGATAATATATATACAAATGTTAAATACCAAACTAAAAAGGCAAATAGAATTTTTATAGTCTTCATTTCTGCAACTGATCACAAGGTCACACTGGTGTTTAAAACTCATCCACTCTTCATTCACATTCCCTGTGCTTTTAGGAACCAGCCAGGATGTCAGGGCTCCTTGCCTGGTAAGGTATTTCAAACCCTCACTTCTGAAATCCTTCTTCTTGTTACTTTTCCATTAACTTTTATCACAGAGTATGGGGGTACTAAGCTGTGCCCAAGGGGATCTTCTGCACTAGATACTACTCTTTCTCACCCCCATTGTGTGCCAGCAATCCAATTTCTTCCTTGTAGGTAGGATCAATTACCCCAGCCCTTAAAATAATCCTCTTCTTTCCCTGTGGTTTCACTGGCATGAGGAGACCAATGTATCCAGGTTGCACATTCTACAACCCACTGGTTTCAGTTACCATGACTATTACTAATACTAAGACTATTACTATGTCTCTTGATAGTCATCTTTCTCTCTTGAGAACCAAGACTTTTAGACCATAATAGCACAAGTTTGTGGAGACAGCAAGAAAGAAATTGTTAGTAGATTACTTAAGAGTAATAGAGAAAACACTTCCCTTTCCAACTCCTGATTCTCCAGACCCATTAACTTGTTACAACCCTGTAAGATATTGCCACTGAGAAAGCACAGTAGCGGATCTTAAAAAGACCATCACACAATTCCATCAGCACGGTCATTTCAAAGTGATGAAGAACCTAGTGAGGCCAGTAAATTCCACAAGTACAAGCTCATTGCCAGACTTAATTTTCTTTAAAAGAACTTTTTCTTAGTCAATACTACAAGGAATATTATGATGGTGAATAAGACACACATGGTTATGAATGATGGTTAAGAGAAATATTCTTTTTTAAAAAAAGATTTTATGTATTTATTTGACAGAGAGAGATCACAAGTAGGCAGAGAGGCGGGCAGAGAGAGAGGGGGAAGCAGGCTCCCCGCTGAGCAGAGACCCCAATGAGGGGCTTGATCCCAGGACCCTGAGATCATGACCTGAGCCGAAGGCAGAGGCTTTAACTCACTGAGCCACCCAGGCACCCCAAGAGAAATATTCTTGACAAGATAAGCAAATTTGTATAAACGGAGTATAAGAAAGTTCCAACGAGAACACAGTGTTCCCTTCCATGATAGGAATGGTGCAAATACTGTCAATTGGTGACTGTCTGATTTCCCTGGAAAATGGTGCTATATCAGGGCACAGAATGGATCTCTGCTGTCATCAGTTTGGTCCATCAGCATTAGCTGAGGTCAAATCAGCCTTCCTGAGTGGAAATCCATGTTGTGGAGTCCATGAATAACTTCCATTCATGCCGCCATGGTTAATTTGTTCATTAGCTTGTTGACCAGGAACAATGGTGGCTTGGGAAAGAATATGACATAAACAGAATTGTTTACCTTGTCTACCTCACTATTAAAATTCTACTCTTCTGAAAATTCACAGAAGACATTCACATGGGACACATGCAGTGTCTTTTTGGAGAAATCCATCTAACACTTCTTCCCAAGGTCTCCTTGTTATTGATTTTCCAACTGTGTTTCTTCTAATCCTTGATTATCCAGCCAAATCATTTGCTACTGTCTGGACTGCTGTAGCTCCACTCCTCTCATTTCAGATAAAATAAAATGAATTTCAAAGGGTAGTTTGTTTGTTTTAATTGTGTTGTGTTAGTCACCATACAGTACATCATTAGTTTTTGATGTAGTGTTCCATGATTCACTGCTTGTGTATTATACCAAGTGCTCCATGCAATCTGTGCCCTCCTTGATACCCATCACTGGGTAGTTTTTGAAATTCGGCTGACTGAATGTTTCTTTCACATTCTTCATGGTCACTCTAGACTGAGGCTAAAATGTAGCCATCTACTTTCAGAGAGTGCCACTATCACATGCAGATTCAGCTGTAAAACAGAGCCTTATGATTGCTTCCTCCGTTATTTGATTATAGAAAACTCCCCATAAGGACATAAGGTGAAGATTGAGAGGACATGATGTAATGGATGTAAGGGCTACAGGCATCTGAGCCACTTGCTAATGAAACTAACTTATGCTTTCAGGACCTGTTAGCACTTGACTACATATATACTACTTCCATGTGATGGTCAGATGCTGACATACATAGCCAGATTGACAATGATGGATTAGACTGCTTATGGTAGGTTCTTTGTATGATTTCCCTACGCTCCATGAAGTTCTTTTCCTGCCAGGTTTCACCTGGCTGATTTTGAGCTCTATAGATATTGGAAGTCATAAAGGCTACAGAATCTAATTCATTTTGCATTAGTAGAGAGTAAATATGAAGGCTTGCCATTCCTTCCTCCTCCCCTCCACTACACATACACACCAAACTTCCAATGGAAAATTCAGGGAAGATATTACGCTGGAGTGTCACCAAATCAATTAAAAGTTCAAACTCTTTCCAGAAGGATAATTTTATTTACATATCTTATAATAATTTGGTTTTAATCTGGAGGTAAATACTTTAGTTAGATGCTGAGGGATAGACACAAAGGGTTGATGAGGTTGAATTACTCTGCCATTTAATTTAGAGTGCACTGATGCATAACACTGACTTCTACCACATTCCTCTTTCCTAATGTTTGATTTTTATACCTGAGAACTCCAAATTCACAGCCTCTCCATGGCTCCACCTCTTAGGAGAACATTTCCTGCTTCTACTCCAGTTTTTTTCTGTGTCTGTTCTGAGTTGTAGTTTCATGTCTCTGGTTCCTATTTCTGTGTATTTTTAATTACCACAGTCTAATTTGCTGTTTTTTTGGAAATGTTTCAGAATAGCTGTTTCACTGATTATCTTTTTCTTTCTTTGTATACATATTTTTAGTATATCCCTTTTTTTATACATTGTTTTTGCCATGGTCATGAGGTTTGTTACACCTGCCAACATAATTTATAATGTTACAATGTCATAATACAGTCGACCTTCTTAAACCAGATGTTTACCCACACTTTTTGTAACATGGAGCTGAAAGGTCATTTGGAGTTGGGCTATAGCACTTGTAAACTATGCATTCAAAATTATCTTGATGCCTATGAACTGGTACACTTGAAAGGCATACTACCTCTAGAATCTGAAAGTCCCTTCACATATAATAAAAGTATGTAAAATCCAGATTCCAGTTACAGCCTTTGACTCTTCTTCAAACACATTTTAATTCCTTATCTTTTCTGATACTCCTCTTTTCAGATTCATGCACTACATTAAAATATTAAAGTGTTTCTCTTTACAGATATATGTAGTCTATAAATATGTATATATTTTATTCCCAGATCCCTGTCAAATTTAATCTGCTTATTTTCAAGTCTAATACTAAGAAATCCACTTGCTCTGGCAGAACCTGTCACCACATCCACACCATCTATAATTTCTCAAATTTAGTATATCCCTTTTATCTCATGTATTTTAAATTCTTTGAGAAAACTCTGGGAAATAAGGACTATATGACCAAACACTAAATAAAATTTCAGGGTTGGGAGGCAAGAAAATGTCAGTTCTAGCTAAACAATCAGTGATAAGAATTAACAATGTGCCTGACTTACAGTTCATTTATGCCATGTGAACTAAGAAACACGGGCTCATAAAAATTTAATCATCTGTGTGAAAACTTGAACATTTAGTTACAGCTTGTGTTTTAAAAAGAATTAGACATTCCTATGATAGTATTGCCTAGACTCCCTTCCCATACTTCCATCCCATTATTCCCAAATAATGATCAAGTTTTCTTTTAAGCACTAATATAAAAAATGGACCCAAACGATTTCAAACAGCCCTATCAAGCCGTGATTCTGTGACACCAGCACCTCACATACCTCAATTCATTTCAATTCCTAAGCCTTGTTTCTCACTGCAATATTTATACTCTGTCATTAAAACAGAAGGGAAGGCACACTTCTTCATGCATGTTGTGAACTTCCAAAACTGTGAAGAACTGCTATGGTTTCATATGGAGATTACGGTGCTGGCATTCTTATAAGTTAATACTAGCTTCCACTGAGCCATCGGATAGTAGATCTTAACAGAACAAGCAAGTTATGTTAGTAGCTAGCAAGTCAGTCTATCGGAATAACCAGCTATCAGAACTTTAGCTTTTTCTCAGTTGCCATCTTTTGCCAGAACTGTGTATGACTGAAGGGACTATCATGGTTGCAGTGTAAGGGAGGGGAACCCACCACTCTTCTCCTACGCTGAACTGTAGCTTGAATTAACTTCTCAGAACAACTCTTAACACACTTAATTAATTCTGTAATTAGCAAAAATATTCATGAATTTATAATAAACAAAGACATACTATGCATTATCAAATTGGTTAATATTACATGGGCTAGAGTAGGAGGTAATTATTTCTTCCTTTTTCATATCTGAAAATATACTAGGATTAATAATACTCTTATTTAAACTTCACTTTTGATATTTTACACAGAGGGCCTCTAGGTTCCAATGACAAAATGTAACATGCTTAGTGTCATGGTGGCTTTATTGATGTCACACAATTTTACAAATTTATCTATTTTAGTCAGAAGATGGCATAAAGGATGTTTGCTATCCCTGAGACAATCTGTGGTAACCACTAGGGTTGTTCACAAATATACTACATCCATCGTTGGCCTGCACTACCCGCTCATGTGAAGTTGGGGGCAGACATGTAATTTGCTTTGGCCAATGGAATATGATATCTAAAATGAAGAAATTAGAAAATCTTTTTAGATTCATAGATTTTCTTTGCCTTGCCGGGGAAACTGATACTGTTTCAAATAACAGAATCTCCATCATCCTAGATCCCTAAAAGAGGAGTAGAAGCAAGTAGCCTGATGCTGATTGTCAACAATTAAACCTGTGTTTTTAGAAGCCACTAATAAATGTGGGGTCATTATAAGAGTTCATACTGACTATTACACCATGTATATAGATTCTTTGCTGGAGACTAATATGCTGAGAGTGAAGCAATATGTTAAATGTAAGGAAAACTTTAAGAATCTACATAGTTTTATAAATAAATATTAATAATAAAAAGTAATATTGTATGTTTAAAATATTCAGGCACAATGCTAAACCTTCTATTTATAGAAACTCATTTTAGCTACACAGCAATTATTATAGTCTCAGTTTTGTCGCCGAGAAAATTAGGACACAAAATATTAAGGAATTTGGCCAGGGCACATACCTAGTAAGTATAAATCAAGCACCAATAAATATAAAACACCATAACATGAATAGGAAAAAATGCTACAATTTAGTAAATACCAACTTTATACCATGTGCTGCTCTGTATATTACCTGATTTAATCCTCCCAATGCATGTCTAAAGTAGGGGTAATAATCACCTTTTGCAATGGAGAGACTAAGGCACAGAAAGTTAACTAACTTGCCTACATCATACAACTGATAAAGGGCAGATCAAAGATTAAAACTCAGGTCTGTAAGGCCCATGCACTTCACACAATAGTATGCTGTTTTGCACAAACACTTATCTTCACCTGATCTATGGGAGGAAGGACAATAAGTTGTATAACAAATTTAATAATATCAACAAAAATGAAAGCAAGCTCTTCTAACCATCTGTATCTAAAATCAGTTCAGCTGCATTCTCTGGAATACACAATGAAATACGTAGGTGCTAATATTTATTCACTCAATAAGGCAAGAAATAAGACAATATGATAGCAAAAACTTAAGACAGCAATGTTGAGTTATTTAATATTTTCTTTTTGTCACCAATTATTACAACACTTGTACTTGCTCATATCCACACATATCCAACTCTCCCAAATTTATAATACATTTAATTAATTGTTACTAATAATAGCCTTCTTTCTAGAACTAGGGAATATAAGAGTTTCGGTGTCTTATAGAATAACTTATTTGTGTCAAAAAGATTTTATTTAAAAATTACTATATAATTTATTCAAGTTATATATTCAAAAAACATTCTTCTTTAAAGTTTTTATTTGTGGTTGTAAATTTTGCTGTTATATTTATGCATTAGCAAATTCTAACACTTTAAGAGACCACTGATTAAATTTGGTATCATTTAAATGCTTAATTAATTAAATGCCATTAACAATTATATCTCATTTATAAATTTAATATAGTCCCTTTCATTTTAAAGTACTTCAAAGGTCTGAACGATAAAACTTTCCAAGTACTTAAGTAGTACTTTTAGCTCTATGAGATTAAACTTGTAAGTATGGACAACCAATTTTAATAAATGTTCGACAGTGTATTTCAACTTAATATGATCTTTTTACAAATATATATCAATTATTTTCTAACAACTTTAAATTGAACTTACCATATAACTCTAGCATGCTGAACTGTCCTAAACCTTACAAGTAAATAAACTATCAAATAAACACTTGGTTTTATATTAAAATATGCATTTAACAATATGGCTTTAGTTTCAAATATTTCCAAACTGAATTATAAATCTTCCTGGGGTCAAAGGATCTTAAGTCTTTATGACAAAAAATTTTCTCACCTAGTGGAGGTTACTTATTACACAAAATTTTGATAAGGACTCTGGGGTGAATTCCTTTAATTTAACTTAGTGAGACATGCTAAGCTGCCACTGCAGGGTATTACAAGGACTCCGTAACTAAAAAAAGAAATTACGCTTGGAGATTCTGAAGCACATAGCCCAGTTCCCTGGTCTGATCATGGACATTTACAAACAACCCAGGATATGAGAAGACTTTAATTTAATTTACTAGAACTCTCTTGGCAATCAAATGACTTAAATACTTAATGATATCTAAACCTGATGGGATCCTACATGTTTTCCATATTCTTTATGGCTGACAGGATAATGCGACTTTTATAGGCATTAAGTGACATCTAAATGGATTCTGAAAAGCCCCCAAAACTACATGGATTTTTGTAAGTTTTATGGTTATATTTCTAAGCAAATTCTCTAACTCTAGCAAGTCTGCACTTAGAGACAATGTCACAAGAGAGCATTAACGGCTATCACCTAAGAGGTAAAAAGTTGGAAAGACTGCCACATTCAGCGTAACAAGGAAAAGCCAGATAATTTATAAAAGCATACGTGTTCTTGAAATTATCAAAGATTATCAGAGGGCAACCAAATATGCTGAAATCGAAGAAAAAGCAGATGTTTGCAAGGGGAAATGGAATGCAGACAGTGACAGTTCTTGCATCTTGAGAGAAAAGCGTAGCTGCCGTAGGAAGTGTCAAGGAGAACTCAAGAAAAATTGTTAATGTATTGTTAAAGGTTAGCATAAAAATACAGAATACACGGAATGGTAGACACAAGGGGAATTTACATCAACTTACAGGTTGCTCTCCTTCACAGAACACACCTAGAGCTGCTGAGGAAAAGTGGGTGTATAAAATCAAACACAAAAGAAATCTTCACTTTGTGCAAGTTTCAAAGAAGAGAGCAAACACCACTGTGGAAACAGTTCATAGCAACAACCATTTTTGTTGCCCCTACAAAATACAAATCTTCATCTACTCAGGCAGGGGTAGAAAATCCCACGGCCCACAGAGCAAAGTTCAAGACCTTTAGAGGCTGGGGGGAAGGGACAAGAAAACAGACACTCGATTCTTGAAGGTGATGCGGACAATCTTCCTTCGCTCAGACCTCCAGAAGTCTCCAAAAGTTGAGAGAGTGACAAAACTGCTGAAAATATCAGGAAAATCTAAACAGCGCTGAAGAACTACAAAACATATCAAATGGCCTAAAATACATGTAATTGGAATCCAAGAGGAGTAAGAATGAAAAGAGGGAGAAGAAATATATGAAGGGACAATAATCAAGAATCTTCAGAAACTACTGAAGACATAAAAACTTAGCCCCCAAAATTCAAAGAATCAGGTCAGGGTAGTGTCTCTCTCTCTCTCTCTCTCTCTCTCTCTCTCTCTCACACACACACACACACACACACACCTGGACACCTTGTATTCCAACTACTGAAAAGCAAAATTAAAAAGAAAATCTTGAGAAAAAAAAAAGAAAATTTTGTCCAAAAAAATAATAATAAGATAAAAATACATACAGAGGAACAACAACAAAAGATAATTACAGCCAATTTCTTGTTAGAAGTGATGGGAACCAGAAGGCAAGTGCTGAAAGATAACTGTCAATCCAGTATTGTTTTATTTAGGAAAAATGTCTTTAAAAAATAATAGAGAAATTGAAACAATTTTAGGCACATAAAAACTAATACAATTCATTAACATGGGTGCCTGGGTGGCTCAGTTAGTTAAGCAGCCAACTTTTGGTTTAGGCTCAGGTCATGGTCTCAGGGTCATGAGAATGAACCCTGCATTGGGTTCCATGTTCAGCACAGGGTCTGCTTCAGATTCTCTCTCCGTCTCCCTCCCCCCTTTGCCCCTTCCCCTGCTTGCATGTGCACATGTGCTCTCTCTGTCTCTCTAAAATAAACAAATAAAATCTTAAAAAAAAAAAAAGAATTCATTAACAGTAGAACTGTACTACAAGAAATGTTAAGAGATGTTCTTATGGTAGAAAGAATATATCAAAAAGGCATTTGGATCTCCATGAAGAAATGGCTACCCCGGAAATGGTTAAAATGAAGGTAACCATAGTAGACATTTTACTTACTGTAATTCTTTAAAAAAAAAAAAATTGTCTAAAGCAAAAACCATAGCAATACACCAATGCACTGTTGATTAATGGCATATGGGGAATAAAATGGATGGTGACAGTATCAGAAAAGATGTAAGGGAAGAACTGAGATTAGTCACAAGGGTTTTAAACTGCATGTGAAGCAATATAATACCATTTAAAGTCAAACTGTGATTAATTAAAGATGTATGCTGCAAATCATACAAAAAAACATGAGTGGATTTTGGGCGGTGATGATCTCCACCTTAATTGTCATTATGATTACAGAGTTTTGCATTTGTAAAAAAATGTAATGGTGTATACATCATAATGTAAACCGTATACGTCACTGTATATAAGTAACATTTAAAAAAAGTAAAATTAGGAGATATTTCTGATTCTTACTCTCACAAAGATATTGTGGGGCTCAAGATCCTTGGGAGGGCACAGAACTCCTTTGATAAGTTTTACAGACCTTCTCTATGAGAGATTTCAGAAATTAGAACATTCTGGAATTTAAAGTCCAATATCCCAAACTTCCTGTTAGATAAACTCCAAATACAGAGGGAGTTGATGTAGTACATTGGAAGATGTATGAAATCTCAGAAGACACAGATCAAGTAATTTTTATTTTTTAAAGATTGTATTTACCTATTTGAGAGAGAGAGAGAGAGCACAACCAGGTGGAGGGGCAGAGGGAAAGGGAGAAGCAGACTCCCTGCTGAGCAGAGAGCCAGACGTGGGGCTCGATCCCAGGACCCTGAGATCATGACTTGAGTCGAAGGCAGATGCTTAACTGACTGAGCCACCCAAGTGCCCCAGATCAAGTAATGTTTAAGGCTTAGGTGAAAATGTTTCTTTTATTTATATAATGTTAATAGGTTTATGATCCTGCAAAGGCATGCTTGTAATAAAAATGTGATACTAGGCTATCAAAAGGTTCTCATGACTAGAAGGATCCTTTTATTTTCTCCATACTGTTTCTCCAACTCCATTTTAGACACTGCCATAAGCCTCCTCTTAGGGAAGCCTTACAAGAATGTGGAAAATCTGAAAGCAAGGAGAGGTAGAGTAGAGACAAGAAGCTAATGCAAAGGGATGGTTCTTAATTGTACTTTGACTCCTCTTACAAGCAATGTGTTTTATTGAAGAGTTGCTGTGGGAACTCTGGTGTTTAATTTCCTGACATTTCTGAGAATCAAATCTAACAGGTACGGTTCGATTAACATAGTTTAGCCAGGATGCTGTATTTTAGTCTCTTCTGACATGTAAGAGAGGCCAAGCTAATACTAAAATCTGAGCAAGTCTTTTGTTAAAACAAATATTCTAAGCCAATCTTCCTGTCAAAGGAACAAATCCCAGTAGAGATCACTATTTAGACTTCTTTCCACTTCCTTCGGTTAGATGCTGGGCCTCATCTTGGCTAAGGTCTGAGCCTGTAGGAGAGGAGGGAGGTTTGTTTTTTCATTATTGTATCACCAATACCTAACAGTGTATACGGCACAAACTATACATCGAATATATTTTTGTAAATGAGTAGATGAATAAATAGATGGATGAATAAAAGCTACTCTGAATTGGGAGCGTGGGAGACATATTTAGAGGTGGGTGCCAAGGGTGTAGTTATGTTTGCCACATCCTTCGTGGTTGAGTAGAAGTCTTTGGTGGCCTCAGGAAAACCTGCAGGACCCAGAGGGAGCAGTTCTAAATGGCACAACAGGACTAATTCCCTTTTGAATGCATGTCTCTGGTTTTTAACATTCATGTGGCAATTATTAAAAATGTTTTTGAATAACACACTTATCCCTAAATGGAAATGTCTAAACATCTCTTGGTTCTCTCTCAAAGGGGTTGAGAGAGAAGGCGATCTTGACTTTTGAATCAGAGACACCTAAATTCTAACCCTAATATCACTACTTACTAGCCATAAGACTGTGAGGAAGCTATTTACCCTTTCTGTCCCTTAGTTTTATTCATCTATAAAATGGAGCTGATAAAATCTCAATGGCTAAAATGATGAGAGATTATTTAGAGTACCTAGAATAGAATCCAGCTAATTTAGATTTGAACATGCCATATGTATTTTCATCTTTCCAGCAGTTAGTTCGGGATTTGTGCTTCAAACATTCTTCTTGGACATAAGGAGTAAATCTATTTGTCTCCCTTAACGCTTTGTACCCTGCAGCTGAGAGTAGTCATAACCTTGTGGTTCTACTCAGGTATAGAAAAATATGTAATGACTCTGGCCAGAGAAAATAAGGACAGAGAAAACAAGAACATTTTTTTGCTCTCTTTGTAGGCAATCAGCTTGTCATTGGATGCCTAGGGTCTGATTATCCTTCTTTACATCCTTAGCATGAATAGCTACAAAATGTAAGTGGCGTGTAATTATCAACTTTTTAAAGTCTCTTCAATGATAATGGTCTCAAGGGCTTAAGATCTCAATGAATCTTAGCATGTTTCTTTTGCAGAATTTTCCCTTTCTTTTGTGAAAACATTTATCCAGGAGAAGAATGGATCCATTTTCAAATTTCCTTTAAGAGTGTGTTCATCATGCCTGTTCTATCCACACAACACATACATGGGCCATGTTTTTATATATTTTTTCAAAAGCAGCTCTACATAAAGGATGCTTATTTAACCTCATTTTTTTCTTTTTTTTTCTTTTTTTTTAAAGATTTATTTATTTGACAGAGAGAGAGAGAGCATAAGGAGGCAGAGCTGCAGGCGAGGCAGAGGGAGAAGCAGGCTCCCTGCTGAGCAGAGAGCCCGATGAGGGGTTCAATCTCAGGACCCTGGGATCATGACCTAAGCCGAAGGCAGACATTTAAACCACTGAGCCACCCAGGCACCCCTCATTTTTGTTTCTTTGAGCCAAAAATCAACTTCTCTAATATACAAATTTGGAATTTGTTTAATAACTTTAGCAGTATCCTGTACTTACTGTACTTGTTTTTTTTTTTTTTTTAAGATTTTATTTATTTATTTGACAGAGAGAGAGAGATCACAAGTAGGCAGAGAGCTAGGCAGAGAGAGGGGGAAATAGGCTCCCCGCTGAGCAGAGAGCCTGATGTGGGGCTCGATCCCAGGACCCTGAGATCATGACCTGAGCTGAAGGCAGAGGCTTTAACCCACTGAGCCACCCAGGTGCCCCCTTACTGTACTTTTTTTGATAATATATGGTGGAGACAGAACGTAGTATGAAAGAAGATAGAATGCGACATCTGTCATCCCTTCCATACTATCCTAGTGGTCTGGTACAATGGTGTGTATCCCAGCATGTCTTTAATTGATAGTCCTATCTGGTTTAAAGCCACCTAATTTTAATACAGATGAGTTTCATAACATAGATGAGGATCTAGATAAATGGTCCAACAGAAATCTTGGTGATGAAAGTTCCTCAGTGCTCTCCAATATGGCAGTCACTAACTACATGTCACTGTTGATCACCAGAAATATGGCCAGTGTGACTGAAAAACTGAATTTTTATTTTTAGTTTATTAATTTAAATTTTAAAAAATTAATTTAAATTAAAATAGTCACATGTGGCTAGCGGTTTCATATTAGCATAGTACTAGATTACCCTTTCTTTTTTTAATATTTGATTTATTTATTTGTCAGAGAGAGAGAGAGAGAGCACACAAGTGGGGGAGCAGCAAGCAGAGGGAGAAGCAGACTCCCCGCTGAGCAGGGACCCTGATGCAGGACTCAGTCCCAGGATCATGACCTGAGCCAAAGGCAGACACACAACTGAATGAGCCACCCAGGTGCCCCTAACCTTTATTTCAGTATTTATTTCAATTTTATGGGAAACCAAATGAGCATCCCAAGAAAGAGCCTTTTTATTTTCTCAAATATAGAAAACTGGAAAAGGGATAATAACATAACCTCTTTTTATACCCATGAAGAAAACAAGCCCATTGTTAATAAAAACACATATTGAATGAACACTTACTCCTTACATGTTTTATGTCAGATATTGCACAAGAACTTATGGGAACAAACATAAATATAAGAAAGACATAAACCCTGCTCTAAGAAGCATACAGACTGGTAAAGAAAGACATGAACTCCTATTATGCAATCAATATTTCAGTAAAACCACATGTTCACTGCTATTAGAATACAGACATGGAAAGATAGCTCTGCCTAAAAGTGGAATGAAGTGGTATAAGGTGAGGAATATTCAGGACAGCATAAGGTGCCTGGCTATACCATCTTCTAAAGCATGTTATTACTGCATTTTCCAATGAGTTTCACCATTCAACAACTACATATACGCTTTGTGAATGAAGAAAGTTGGTATTATTTTAAAATTAGTTAAAAATTTTTATTCTACGTTTATGTATTTCTGCTACTTGTTCCCACCAGTAAGACAATAACTTATTCAATACATAAACATTTTTACACAAGTTACAGTAAAAGACAAGCATTCAAATATATTTGATTTGGTCAAACTGCAGAAATTTATAACCATTCAAGAACACATACATACACACACATATATATATATATATATTTTATAGCTTTACTGAGGTATACTTAATGGGCCATAAAATCAACCCATTGTCAGAGTGCAATGCAATGGGTTTTCTTTTTTTTTTAGAAAATTTAGAGAGCTGTGAAATCATTGCTGCGATCCAGATTTAGAGCTTTTCCATGAGTCCAAACATTTCCCCTGAAGCAATCTGCAGTCCCCCTCCTCACCCCCACCACCCCAGATTAGACAATCACTGATCTGGCCTCTATACATTTGTTTTTTGGGGATGTTTTATATCAATGGAACTTTAGGACTCAAGAATTCTACCGTCCTATCTCAATGAAAACACCACTCAGTTACCTGAGAAAATTCAAAATCACAAACAATCCTTACGAAGTCGTAGTAAAACAACACAAGGACTTGGGCAAAGAGTCTTGAATTGGGAGAGGGTTGCTGGGCCTTGCCCCGCATGCTTGGGGGAGGGCAGTAAAGTCAGCTCTGGAGCTTTTCTTCGGTATCTGGGAGTGTGTGCCTAATTGCTGTAGATAGGCAGCTCCCGGTCAGTGTGTTCCGCCAGCATTCTCAAACAAACACCTCTGTATTTGAGATGTGTCCTTCCTCTCTGTTTGTAACCTTAGTAATCCCATCACGCTGGGTCAGTAAGTAGGAACCAGGAGAAAAAAGAGTAGGAAACAATAGTTTCCTGGAGGTTGGGCAGTTTCCTCAGAATGTATTTACTTGATGCTGGAAGAGTGCTTCCTTTGATAGAGTCTTTTAAAAAGCATTGATTACTCACACTCCCACACATGAATGCACAGACATAAAAAGTCAAGTGCCACTTATGTAAGAATAGGGACTTAAAGTTCACTTGGGATTAATTTCTCTTCTCTTTTCTTCCTCCCTTCCCTGCTAAATAAAAGCATGGGAGATATGTCAAACCAGTGTGTCCTACTGTGAGTTCTGTGAGTTTCTTTGCATTATTTTTAAATCTTTTTGGAAATGAGGAGAGTGTCATGATGAGTGATTTGTGATTTAGTTCCATTCTGATTAAGAGGATTTAAGCTGCAATTTCTGCCATTATGAATTAAATGTCACAGTTCATTAGAGTAGAGCCAATTCAGTCCATTCCAACTTTATATCCATGTTTCTGATATTAAATCCTTTCCTCAGGATGTATTAACTTGGCATCAAGATGCTCCAAGTGTATCTTTTTTCAATTAAAGAAGAAAATATCAGAGCATAACTTTTTCAGTTGCATTCATGTTCAAGAGACAGGTGTGAGCTAGAGAAGCAAAGTGATCTCTTGGTCTAATTCTAATGATTTTAGAAATAACTTGGGGGGAACAGAAGATGTTAGGAATAAGCCAGTTTTTGCTTGTATTCATGAGTGTGGGACATGTAGGCTAATTTTCTGTACCCCTTAGATGGTTGCTAATCTTATGGGGGTCTCATATATCCCCAAATTAAAATGTAAATATAAGTCCTAGGAAATAATTTTTAAATATTTGATAATATGGTTAGGTGATTATTTATACTTGCATATTTTCTCATGTACTTTTAAAATTTTATGTATAGGAAGAAAAGCTTCAACATTTTAACCTGGCTGGCTCATACAAGGCACTTAATTTATATTAGCTGAATAAATTAGGAACTATTAAGGATATAACAAACTTCACACCTATAATTTGAAGCCATTTCTTAAAATAATTTAAAGTAATTATTCTTCACATGTTATAATTTCTTATGTTAAATGATCGCAATAGATAACGTATTACTAACTTCAGTTTTGCCTTTCAGACAAAACAGGAAGTTATATGAATACATGGGAATATAAAATACTGAATGACCTGGGATAAAAAAAGATGTAATCATCTGATTGTAGAACATAATTAGTATATCCACAGTTATATTACTTAGGAAAAATTGACGACCTATTGATTCCTATAACTCAGTTCTTCTATTTCCAGAAACTCTTTCAAAGAATTTTCTGTATGTACTTTCTTCATCTCATCTCATTTTCTCTCCTAAACTCTCTTCAATCAGACTTTTGTCTCAAATGCTTTTATCTAGCTCACAAAAGCCTCATCTCCTGGTAACTCCAACAGGTGATTCTCAATTCCCATTTTATTGCTATTGTATTTCTCACAATTGATCATGCCCTTGTTACCTGAGATCCTTGTGTTACTTGGTTTCTGGACCAACACTTCCTTGTTTTTCTTCTAATAGTGGACATTTCTTTTGTACATTTATTTCTGATCTACATATTTTGGTATGCTGGAGGGCTCCATTCTCGACCCTGTTTCTGTTATAATTTATGTCATTACCCAGATAATCTAACAAGTACCACTGCCTCAAACATCACCTACACCATCTACAATATTGCATATTGTTTTGGGTTGAAATTAACCCTCCCCAAATTCATATTTTGAAGTATATCATGTCAGATCAAATCTATATTCATGTGCTAGAACTCCTATAACAACGGATCACACACAGCAGCTTAAACAACAGAAAATACTATTTCACAGTTCTGGAGGTCAGAATGTGACTTTATTTGGAAATAATTTTCTACACCCCTACAAGTGAGTTGCTAATTTCATGCAGACATGTATCGTTTTTAAATGTGTTGGTTAAACTTTGTACCATCATTGTAGTTATAGTTAGTTAAGTTACAATGAGATCATACTGAAGTAGGCTAAGCACCTAATCCAATGACTGGTGTCCCTATAAAAAGGGGAAATTCGGAGCACCTGGGTGGCTCAGTCGGTTAAGCAGCTGACTCTTGGTTTCAGCTCAGGTCATGATCTCAGGGTCCTGGGATGGAGCCCCACCTTGTGGGAGGGGGGTTTCCCACGATCAGTGGGGAGTCTGCTCGAGGATTCTCTTTCTTCCACTGTCCCTCCCTCAACTCACTTGCTCTCTTTCTCTTTCTCTCAAATAAATAAATAAATCTTAAAGGGGGGATGGAATTCAAATCCAGATAAGAACACAAGGAGAAAACCATGCAAAGATGAAAGCACAGATCCAGCTGATGCTT
>CM052897.1:115632475-115652951 GCA_028534135.1 Potos flavus | reverse complement strand
AATGATTCAACACCATCCTTAGCCACAGGCCACTTTGCCCACCTGGATTACCAAAAAAATGAACAAGTGAAACACTTTTTTAGACGTTATACTTTTTTCCACTGTTTACCCCCTATGATTAATTTTCCATACAATGATTAGTGTTATCTTTTAACACTCTTTTTTTTTTTAAGATTTTATTTGGGGCGCCTGGGTGGCTCAGTGGGTTAAAGCCTCTGCCTTCTGCTCAGGTCATGATCCCAGGGTCTTGGGATCGAGCCCCACATCGGGCTCTCCACTCAGCAGGGAGCCTGCTTCCCCCTCTCTCTCTGCCTGCCTCTATGCTTACTTGTGATCTCTCTCTCTCTCTCTGTCAAATAAATAAATAAAATCTTTAAAAAGAAAGATTTTATTTACTTATTTGAGAGTGAGTGAGAGAGAAAGAGAGCATGAGCAGGGGGAGAGGCAGAGGGATAGGGAGAAACAGACTCCCCACTGAGCAGGGAGCCCAATGAGGGGCTCCATCCTAGGACCCCAGGATTATGACCTGAGCCGAAGGCAGATGCTTAACCAACTGAGCCACCCAGGCATCCTATCTTTTAGAACTTTAAATGAGAGTTTTTTCCCTTAATGTGCACCAAACCTAACAATGGTTTCCCAATAAACGCTGTAGTAAAACTTGTAACACCCTCAAGCAGTGGTTCTCAATGGGGGGCTATTTTGACTCTCATACCCGCCTCCTAGGTGTATTTTACAATGCCTAGAGACATTTGTGGGTGTTACAACATGAAGAGAGGAGCTACTGGCATCTAATGAGTAGAGATGAGGGAGGCTGATAAGCATTCAAAATGCACAGGATACCCCAGGAATGCGAATAGTGCTGGAACTGGGGAATTCTGAGCCATATACCCTTTCTGACTCACAGTCTATCAATTGTCCCTTGTTCATTTCCTCTAGCCACATTTTCATTCACACTCACTTATGCCAAACACATTCTTTCCACAGGGCTTTTGCACTTGCTGTTTCTTCTGCTATAAGACTCTTATGCTAGATATCATGGAGTTCCCCCTCTCACTTCATTCAGTTTTCTGTCAAAACTACCTCTCTAGAAAGGTCACCACATAAAATAGCTCCTCCCTATCACTTATCCTGCTTTACTTTTATGCCTATCAATATATATTTTCCTTTTATTTGAGTATTTAATTATCTTAACCAGCAACACAACACCACCACACCCTCAAATAAAAATGTAAGCTCCATAATTAATAGCAGGAATTTTCTGTTTTGCTTACCTCTATACCCTTAGCACCTAGAACACTCAAACAAAAGCAAAAACAAACACTTTGAGAAATGAATGAATGAACATGTTAGTTGGCATGGCTAGAAGTCACTAGGGAACCCATGCTTGTGGTATGAGCTCCTTTTCTCAATATATAAATCCCAGCAGAACCAGAACTTGGTGAGTCATTGACAAGATCTCCACCCTTACCTATTCTTAAAATGCGGTCTCAGACAATTATACACTTAGAGGCCATTTGGACTAATCTTATCACAGTCACACCAGAAACTGAGGTCTCCCAGAAAAGCCCTTTTCGCTCAGACTCTAACCTATATAGAACTATGTTCAAACCCTCTGTTGGCCCATCTTCCACTCCACCACAGCTTCTGACACCCTTCCACGGCACCTTCTGGATCTCATGGTCACAGAGTAGCAAATACCTTCTTCTCTCAATGTCCCTTCACATTCTCCAGTACTTCACTCCCCTATGATACTTCCTTGCAGTAAGTATGTTCTTTTCCATACACCTTCTTACGTCAGACCTCAAGGGAATCGGATGCCCTCCTTCCTCTTCCCAAAAAAGCCAGCTTTGAATTGTATGTCACTTAATTATAGTACACATTGTGTTTCTGTGTTACAATGGTCTTCCAAGGCTTGAGAAAATTCCTTCTCCTTTAAAGGATTTACTTCCTGGTGTTTGCCATTCTTTTTTGTGAAATGCCTCCTTTCATAATTTTGGTACTTTCAATCCTGATACAGACTGTCCTTCCAGTGACTTAGTCTTTTCACTCCTAAACCTACTTTCCTTCAGGAATCTTTTTCTCTATTTCAGTCGGAGCACTCGTTGTCATGGTCTTAGGTAGACTTTGTAATTGTGAAAATATGCAATCTTCTTCATAGCCTCACTTTCAAGCATTCCACTCTCCAAACATCCACTTTTGTTTCTACTCCAACTTAATCCTTCCAGTGACTAGCAAGTAGACCTGCAGTTATTCTTGACTTTTTTATGATATGCTACAGTTATATTCAGGATCCAACCCACTGCTCATCACCTGCAACTATAAAGAATTGCTACTGTTTCTATACTTTTCATAAGCATCATTAAAAATTAAATCATCATTTAATTTGCACTGACATAATCCAATTTTTAATGTCAATGAGAGGAAAATACTGTGTCATTTTTTAACAAGAAAGTAATAGATATGCTCTTTGGGTCAGATGCATATAAACAAAGATGTAGGGATAAGAATGTACAGGATAAATACGTAGAGTAGATCCTTGAGTTAGGAATAGACTGAGTCTTGCTGAGTAAACAGGATATGTTCAGGTTAGTGTCAAGAGCTAAAAAGAGAAATATATGTCATGTTCAGAAACTGGGTAACTTTGAATATGACACAAAGTGATAGAATTCATTTCTGAAGCAGGAGGTCACTTATGAAGTTGACTTTCATTGCGAAACAAGGCCTGATCAAGGTGTTATCAGAGTTTGTTCATTTTATTTTAGTGCCCTAAAAAACATTTCTTTATGGTTAATTTAATAGAATCCTGCTGACAGTCACAATCCTACATGACAAAGTTTTTCATTAACTAATGGATATAAATGGCAAGAAGATATAAATAATATTCTGAGAGTTTTGCTGGGGGACAACTGGTTATTTGCAAAGAAAAAAAATCATATTATCGATCTCTCCTAGTCAATAGAGTAAAACAAATGGTGACCTTTTCTTCATTTAATAGCTCAAAATTATTGGTTGTATACTAAAACAAACTGACTGGGAATTGGCTTTATATTAATCTTATTTATAGTTTGGATTTTAGAGCTTCAAAACAATCATTAAAGGGTCAAAACATATTTGAAAACCATTGGTAATTTCAAAAGCAGATGAGATGCTTGGAATTCCTTTCTTCATGTGTCTATACCTGAATACTGGTAATTAATCTACATCTTTGGTCTTGCTTGTCTTAACGGGACTTATCAGAATGAGAAGGTACTACAATGTAAGAATCTAATATAACGACTTTATGCTCTATGTCTATGTAATCGCTTTTTCAAATTATTTTTAAATGCACAGTTCAACAAATTATCACTAAACAAATACAACTGAAACCAACATTCACATCAAGATATGGAATCCCAAAAGCCTCTTTTCCACCCCTTCCCAATTACTTAATATTCCCTGCCACTTAAAGACAACAACAGTAATCACTTCTTGAATCTTCTTTATAGTCCTACCACATAAACCAAGATGCAAAAACACTATAGTTTTGCTTGTTAAAAACTTCACAGAAATCGAATTATATGGAATGTAATCTTTAATATGGCTTGATATTATGTTTGTGAAAATTATTCTTGCTGTTGGAAGTGTGTTTATTTTTAATTGTTAAGTAATATTCTATGGTATGATTATAACATGATTTTTAAAAATTTTTTACTGATAACATACACAGATTCGTATCAGTCAATATTGGCTGGGTCATGCCAAGGAAATGGAATTCTCAAGTCTCCGTGGTCTAAATCAACAGGATTGCTTCTCACTCATGCTTCAAGCCCATTGCAGACTAGCTGCTAATTTGCCACCTGAGTCATCAACCTTCTTTCAAGACCCAGTATGACAAAGCGGCTACTATCTGGAGGGTTCCTTGATGCAGCATTGGTGAGGAGTGGGGGAAAAATTGGCAAAGACACATTTGCTCTTAAAGCTTCTACATGAAAATGATGCATGCCAGTTCTAAACACATTTCATCAACCAAAAAAGTGTTACATGGCCTTGCACAACTTCAAAAGTCAAAGAAAGTAAAATCTTCCTAAAAATAAGTGAAGTGGATATTGAAGAATAATAAAGTCTACCAGAGACTGTCCTTGATTTCTGCAAATACTTGGTTTGTTCAACCTCACATAATTAAAACATATCCACACTCACACTAATTAAAACAATCCAAAAGTTCCACGCAGCTCCTTCTTTGAACTCAAAGTTCATTTGAGTTCTGAATAATATAAATTGATTCCTATGTCAGATCAGGATGTGGTTCTGCTTGACCCCAAGAACTAAAAGAAGACTGTCCATTCAACAGCAGGAGAAACATACATTCTTTTCAAGTGCACATGGAGCATTCTCCTGTGACAGATCATATGATAGGTCACAAAATAAGTCTTAGCAAATTTAAGAAGACTGAAATCATATATAGTATTTTTTCCAACTACAATGATATGAAACTGGAAACTAAGAACGGAAAGAAAACTGGGAAACTCACAAATATGTACAAATTGAACAATATAGTCCCAAAAAACAGTGTGTAAAAGAAACCTAAAGGGAAACCAAAAAATATGTTGAAAAAAATATGAACAGAAACACAATGTACCAAAAATTATGAGATTAAGCAAAAGCAGTTCTAAAAGGAAAGCATATAATCTACATTAACAAAAAAGACACCAGATAAACACCTAACTAAATCCAAAGTTAATTGAAGAAAGAAAATAACAAAGATCAGAGTAGAAGTAAGTGAAATAGAGATCCCAAAATCAATAGGAAAAAAATCAATAAAAACAAGAGCTATTTTTTTTAAAGATTAGAAAAAAACCTGATAAAACTTTAGCTGGACTAAGAAAAAAGAGAAGATTCAAATTAATAAAACAAAAAAAAAAAAATGAAAGATGTGACATTACACCTGGTACCACAGAAATATAAAGGATAGCAAGATATTACTATGAACAATTATATGCCAACAAATTGGAAGAAAAAATAGAAGAAATGGATACATTTCCAGAGATATAACCCACCAAGACCAACAAAAGAAAATACGATGAAATCAGAGAGGGAGACAAACCACAGGAAACAAACTGAGGGTTGCTGGAGGGGAGAGGAATGGGGGGACGGAGTAACTGGGTGATGGGCATTAAGGAGGGTATGTGATGTAATGAGCAGTGGGTATTCTATGCAACTGATGAATCACTAAATGCTACCTCTGAAACTAATAATACAATATATGTTAACTGAATTTAAATAAAATTATTAAAAAAAAGAAAATCTGAACAGACCAATAATGAGAAAGAAGATTGAATCAGTAAAATTCTCCCAAAAAAAGAAAGCCCAGGACTTAATGGTTTCCCTGGTGAATTCTACTAAGCATTTGAAGAAGTATTACTGCTAATTCTACTCCAACTGGACCTTTATTTTATACCATAGAGCAAAACAAACAAACGAAAACAAAAAACAAAAAATAAAAAGAGGGAACACTCCAAAACTCATTTTGTCAGGTGAGCATTACCCCGATACAAAAAACAGATAAGGACACTACTAGAGAAGAAAAATATAGACCAGCATCCCTGATGAATATAAATGCAAAAATTTTCAATAAAATCTTAGCAAAATGAATTCAACAGCACATCAAAAGGATCATAGATCATATCCAGTGAGATCCATCCCTGGGAGGCAAGCATGGTTGAAAATACACATGCCAATAAATAGGATATACCAAACTAATACAATGAAAGATAAAACCATATGATCATTTCAACAGATACAGAAAAAGCACTTAATAAAATACAACATCCTTTCATGAAAAAAATGCTCAACAAACTGGACATAGGAAGAATATACGTCAACATCAAAAACAAATATTTAGAAATAAATCTAAGTAGGTAAAAGATAACAAAATGATGACTGTCATAAAAGAAGCTGAAGAAAACCCACATAAATGGAAAGACGTCTATGTTTATGGATTAGACCAAAGAGGAGATTACCCTTATGTGTTCTAGATAGGAGTTTTACAGTTTGGGGTCTTATTTTCAAGTCAATTCCTTTTGAGTTGACTTTTGTGTATGGTGTAATGTAAGATCTATTTTCATTCTTTTGCATGCGGGAATCCAATTTTCCCAACACCGTTTATTGAAGCTACTATCCTTTCTCCATTGAGTATATTGAATCTATTGTCAAATAGTAGTTGAACATACATGTATGGGTTTATTTCTGGGCTCTTGATTTTTCCCCCTTGGTTCATGTCTGTATTTATGGCAGCACCATGCTGTTTTGATTATTAAAAATTAATATTAAAATGTCAGTACTACCCAAAGCCATTTGCGGATTCAATTCAATCTTTATTAAAATTCTAATGACATTCTTCAATGAAATAGGAAAAAAAATCCTAAAATGTGTATATAACCATAGAAGACCTTGAATATCAAAGCAATCCTAAGAAAGAAGGACAAAGCTGGAGGCATCACACTTTCTGATTTCAAACTATACTACTATTCTGACCCCTGGTTTTAGATATCTACTTTAGACTCTCAAATTCCTCCCTCTTGGAGGTCCTTATTGTTATTATTATTTTTTAATTTGGTCTTTGGCTTCATCTGAATAGAGCATTGTAGAATATGCTTTAGCTGTTTTCTCAGTCAATTTCTTATCTACCTTCCTGCACCTCCTAGTTTGGAGGATCTAAAAGGTTGCTTCAGGGGAGCCTGGGTGGCTCAGTGGGTTAAGCCTCTGCCTTCAGCTCAGGTCATGATCTCAGGGTCCTGGGATGAGCCCCGCACGGGCTCTCTGCTCAGCAGGGAGCCTGCTTCCCCCCTCCCTCTGCCTGCCTCTCTGCCTGCCTCTCTGCCTACGTGTGATCTCTCTCTCTGTCAAATAAATAAAATAAAATCTTTAAAAAAAAAAGTTTAAAAGGTTGCTTCAAATTTCAAATAGTTACTTCTCTTAAGGCCAGGAATTCCACTAGCAATATGATTATCTCAAAAACTCAATTTTCTATATTTGATTGGTGTCTACTCCACAAGTAGTAGCTAGATATACAGTGTTTTGGGGCATAGTTCTGAGATATGCCATAATTCTGTTTCTCACCCCTATGTCTATTTTTGACATTCAATCTCTCAATACTCTATGTAAGACAGTCAACTGGACTCCAAAGGGAAGGAAAATCTTAATCTCTGCTTTCTAAGCTATTTTGTGAATTTGAAAAATACATCTTTAGTGTTTCGTTGTTTTATTAATTTAATCAATGGTTAGGACACTTGGTTTGATTTGACTCTTACTAATAGAATACATTTTAATAAAGGTTAAGTTAAAACATCTTTGAATTTCTGGCATAAAATCAACTTGCTCAGATATTCTTATAACAGTTAACAACAGTACTTTAAAGTAGCAGTAATTTTGCAGGTTACAAATTTGCTGTGTTGTTCTCATCTAGGATGAGTCTGGGTTATTTCAGCTAGGCTCTTACATGTCTACAGGTAGTTTTCAGTTTAGTGAGGGAGGTGTAGGTTCCTGAATGGCCTCCCATATCTGGTGTTAGCCAGCTGCCAAATGGGGCAAGAGATGTGATTTGGCCATATGTAACTCATCATCTGCCAGATACACTTAGGTTTGTTCACATAGCAATAATACTGCAGGAATAATAAGCTCCAATGCTCAAGAGGTTTTTAAGCTTCTGTTTACATCATATTTGTCAATGTCTCAATGGCCAAAGCAAGTTTTATGATCAATAAGGGATGGAAAAATAGGTTCTACCTCCTAATGGGACTTACTGCCATGCTCTGTGGCCATTTTTGCACACTGCCATATTATTGGATTTATACTGCCGGACTTAATTTGCTAATATTTGCTTAGGGTTTTTGAGTGTTAATATAGGCAATAGGCTTGTACTACACTTCACAAATTGTGGAATGTTCCTGATTTCCTGCTCTCTAAAATAGTTCGCATAATATCAGCATTATTTCTTCCTTAAACATTTGAATTTATTCACAGTTAATTTTGGTTATTGTTTGCATGGTATATCTTTTCCCATTTTTAATATTCGACTTATGTATTCTTTACTTTTAGGTGTATAACCTGCAAATATCACAAACCTGACTTTAAAAAATTTATTCTGATGGTTTTTATCATTCATGTGGGATATGCATTCCCTTTAATTTTTATATAGCTACTTGCATATTGTATCTTCTCTTTCTCTTTTCTTGTTTGATCTTGATTTAGCCTCATTGGTTCAATGCCATTATTCTGTTTCTGGTCCTCTGTCTGAGCATATTTATTTTCCATTTTCCCTACTTGGAAATTATGTAGTTTAATTTAATTATGCATTTTAGTGTTTACCTAGATTACAACATGCGTTTGTCACTTATTAGAGCCTAAATTTAATCTGCAATTTATCTTATTCTCAATGTGAGAGGTTAGAATACTGACTGTTTACTACCCATTCCCCACTTTCTGATTTTATAATTTTTTAGCATTATGCTGCAAATACCAAAAGAAATCAGTATTTTTTTGAGATTTATTTATGTTTATTTATTTATTTATTTTAGAGGGGGGAGAGATAGAGACTCTCAAGCAGACTCCCTGCTGAGCACAGAGCCCTACATGGGGCTTGATCTCACAACCCCGAACCAAAACCCAGAGTCAGACACTCAACTGACTGAGCCACCCAGGCACCCCAGAAATTAGTAGTATTTTTAAGTCATATTCATTTAGATTTATGCACATATATACCATTTCTTTTGCTCTCTATTTCTTTTGGCATATCTGAAATACTACATGGGTTCTTATTCTCTATACTGGTAGACCCCTTTTGTATTACCTTTGATCTACCTTCCTCTGGCTGTTTTTAAGATATTTTCCTTACCTTTAGCTTTGGGCATTTCACTAGGATATAATAAAATATAATATATATTATATGTAATAGTATGATATATAATATGTAATAAAATAATATATATTATATATGTAGCATAATAAAGTTGAAAACTTTATTCTTACTCCTTCCTTTCATTCTTTTGTAACTCTCCTAGAAGACACAGGGCATCTTTTTTTTTTTTTTTTTAATTATTTTTTTAATTATTATTATTTTTTTTTATTAACACATAATGTATTATTTGCTCCAGGGTACATGTCTGTGAATCATCAGGCTTACACATCTCACAGCACTTACCATAGCACATACCCTCCCCGATGTCCATAACCCAGCCACCCTATCAGACATAGGACATCTTAAACTTGTAACATAGTATCTTTCATCAGTTTTGGAAAGTTGATAAGTCTTTATCTTGGTAAATATTACTTTTATCCC
This sequence comes from Potos flavus, assembly GCA_028534135.1. Classification (NCBI taxonomy): domain Eukaryota; kingdom Metazoa; phylum Chordata; class Mammalia; order Carnivora; family Procyonidae; genus Potos; species Potos flavus. The sequence goes on along the minus strand of CM052897.1, from coordinate 115,643,635 downwards.
ATTTCTTCTTCACCTTTTTCTAGTAATTCAAATTATACAAATTTTAGAGCTTTTGACTCTATCCTTTTTATCTCCAACTCTATCATATTTTCCAAATTTTTGTCTTGCCTTTTATTCTCTTTTTTCTTCTGATCCATGTTTTGATTTTTACTTTCTCTTTGATTTATTTCTAATCTATTTATACTTAACCACTGAGACTTTATTTTAATTATTCTATTTTTCATTACTATAGTTACACTTTTGTGGGTTTTTTTTTTTTAATACTTTTTACTCTTCCTCTGAAGAAAAACTGTTCTATCTTTTATCCTTTTGAACACTGTAAGGACAACGATTTAAAGTCTAAGTCTAAAATTCCAGTATCAAGAACTCTGAAAGGTCTCCTTATCTATTATTATTATTATTTTTTTTTTTTTTGCTTATGTTGTCTGTCTCCTTAGGTGCCTAATTATATTATAAAACTGTCAGGGGTGCATGGGTGGCTCAGTTGGTTGAGCATCCGACTATTAATCTTGGCTCAAGTCATGATCTCAAGGTCAACACATCAGGCTCTGCTTGGGCATGGAGCCTGCTCAAGATTCTCTCTCTCTCAGCCCCTCCCCTCTCAAAGAAAAATGTCATGTAGTCTATTTTAAAACTGCACTTTGCAATTACTTGAGAGCTGGGATGATATTTTTCTTACCCAAAGAGTACATATGTTGGGTTCTCTCAGGTAGCTGGGAATGAAAGAAACTAGATTCCTTCAAGTTGTAGTTTAGAGAATGAAATGATTCACAGCAAAGCTACACTGACTACAATGTGTTGCATTTTAAAATGTAATTTGTAATCAGTCATCTAGGTACTGTTTAACCCTCTATTAGAGACTGAGTGCTTGAGATTATCCAATAATTCATCCTCATCCCCAAACAGAAGTAGGATTAATGACTACACTTCTTGGTTTTTCACTTTGGTTCCAGTTTCTGTTTCTCTTAAAAATATGGTTCTTTAAACAAAACATAACAAAGCAAAAAACATTCACTGTGGGAGTTGAGCAGGGATGCCTCTACTAGATTGCATTCTCCTTGCCAGAGATATTTGCTGTTCCATTGGTTCCCTGTGAGGTTCATTTAACACTGTGTAGCAAATCTCTTTATGTCCAGAAAAAAAGATATGCACAGCCCTAGGCATATTCCTTCAATAGAAAGATTCATAATAGTTTAGGATTTGCAACTTAATGGAGTAAAACTTCTCCTACAATACCCTTAACTGAGAACCAAGTCTACATCAAAATGGTTTTCTTAAGGAGTTCTTCATATGTTAACAAGCTTCATTACTTCAGAAATTTGATTTAGGAAACTCAGAGAAGAAAACAAAACAAAACGAAACAAAACAAAAGAAAAAAATCACAAGCTACACTTGGTCTCTATTCACTAAAATGAAGAGCAATGTTTGAGAGATGTCCTTGTTACCAAGGACCCATTCATTATTGAGTATCTGTTTCAGAGAATGATAAGCACTTCAGGACCCAGGAGAGCAACAGTCGTATCAGCTTGATCGATTTGGCGTCTTTTATCAACTGGCACAAAGCATATTCTCAACAAAATTCAATGGCTGACAGGAATATTTTACTGCTATCTTCTATTTATTCATCAGGCAGTAGAGCAGCCTACCCAACTCAGACAGAAGGGTGCCCATCTGATTTTTAAAGGCCTCCAAGAAAGGCACAACACTGCCACCCCTCCGAAGCCTTTTCCGTATCTCCTGGAGTCCAGCTGGGCCCCTGAAAGCAGTTTGCTCACCAGCTGCTACTGCTTCCCACTGCTCTGGCCAGAAACGCACTGGCTATCTTCCATGTCGGCAGCCTCTCTCCTTAATCATTTCTAGAACAGCAGAGGGGGTGCTGGAAACATCTTGTCTAAGCTCTGCTGCAATAATTAAAAGTATCCGATTCCGCAGCACTGAAGAGGTTAAAAGACAAACCATCCAATAAGTGACCCTTACATACATTTCACCTTATGAATCTGGACAAATCTTCTCACAGTGAATATAAGGAGATGAAAATAAATTCTCATTTAATTTCTACCAGGATGATAGGTTACATACTCTGATGAGATTATTTCTGGCTTCAGATGTACTTTCCATGATTATTTTCCTCATCATCTTCTTTCTTAAATGGGAAGATACTATGACTTTACAACTGGTATGCTGAGTGCATAACCTTTGGAAAATGATGAACGCAATTTTATTACTTATTCTTCCCAATAAATACTACTTTTACATTTAGACTGTGGCAACAATTTCTTTTGCTTTGGAATGAAAGACTGAAAAAACCCTTAGCTTTTCTGTTTAGTACTAAGTAGATACCATATGGTAATTCTATATCACAAAATATAGCTTGATCTACTAATTAAAATAAGATCAATCACGAACATTAATAAACACTTCATCATCATCCAAAGTAAAGATTTCTTCCTCGCCTATTGCAATACCACCTTCGGATCCAGACGAGAGAGTCCCCTGCCCTGGATCCCATGTTTCACAAAAAATACTAACTAAAACATTTATCTAAGAATATATGGGTGCCTCTGTCACGTGGGACACTCAAGGCTGGGGAAGCATCATCCATAACGCTTATGATTAATACCATCTAGGGCACAGTAAACACATATTCAACTCTCTTATCCTATGTTCTTGAAACAAAACTGTGAATATCATGAAAATTTAAGGGTTGTGTCATTGATGATGTCAGAGACAGACACTACATGAGATTGCTGGAATAAGTGGGCAGTAGAAATGCTGGAGAAAATGAACTAGTATAGATTGGATCATCCTGCTTGAAGCATGTCATATACAAGTGCTCCTTACTAGAAAATACTATTGGTTTATTGGCCAGGTTTCTATTAGAAGCATGTCTATCAGAAAATTTATTTGGGTAGCCTGTCTTCTCTACCTCCCAGCCCACCCCAGCCCTGACAATAGGAGAAAAATGGATTGCAGGTCAACCACCTAACCTGTCTTTTCCAATAAGAGAAAAAGCAATCAATTTGTCAAATCCTTCTCAAGAAAGTATTAACATAAAAGATTTTGCATACTGAGGTCTTATTTTCTGGTAGCACTAAATGTCTATTTTCTTGCTTTTATGTTTCAGTTGATGGTTCTGGAAGTATTCATGAATTAAACTGTCACTTACAACAGTTAAGAATATTTTGCAGTAATACGCAGTTCAGAGTAATCAAAAATATCTTGATAGATAAAAAGATATATAGATAAATGATAGATATAGATGGACCTACACTTGTGAAAGGTGATAACAATCTTTCACAATATTGTACATGCCTAGGTATAACTTTAAGAGAGAATAAAAACTGATAATTTATATGATGTGAAAATATTATATTTCCCATTATAATTGGAATTTGTTACATTAGATCCATCACAAGTATTTCTGTATGACATGTGCTATCATAATTGCATCCTATAAAAATATTGCTTTGTTAATTTTAGTGCCTCCGCAATCAGCCAAATGAAGTTTCCCTGAATTAAAATAATAATTAAAAAAAAATCTATTTACAGTAATTCGAGAAAGTAGTCTAATTTGCCAATACTGTCAATAGATCAGTTTATGCGAAAATGTTAAATACTGTAACTAGCTAATTTTCTGAAATGAAAACAGTAAAAATACATTATATGGAAAAATATATAATAATTTGTAGATTTTTTTTTTTTTCAGAGAGAGAGGTGGGGTTTGCAGAGAGAGACTCTTAACCAGGCTCCACACCCAGCAAAGAGCCCAATGAGGGGCTCAATTCCACAACCCTGAGATCAAGACCTGAGCTGAAATCAAGAGTCACACGCTCAACTGACTGAGCCACCCAGGTGCCCCAGATCATTTTATTTTTTTGATTACACATCCTAACATTGCTGGCCCAGCCCTGAACACCCAATCCTGGACACTGGTAGCTAATTCTATCATCTTTGGTATTTTGACACTTAAAAGAAAATAATGTTGTGGAATTAAATGTATTTGTTTTATATTGTCACTGTAAAGGGTTTGTCAAAGTAGGATAAGAGAACATTATTTCACAGTTAACTAGATGTGTTAACTTTTAAATATTTAGAACTATCATATGTGGGCTTCATTTGTATTCTTACCTTGGTCCTATAAATGTTAGGGGGGGAGGTCTTTCCTCTTCAGGCTGAGGTGGTCCTTCCTGGCTGCCTGCCTTTGAAAAAGGAGCATATTTTGTCTTTAGCTCCTTTCCTGAGAAAAGCCTCCTTTCCAGTGAGAAAACTACTCTTATCAACCTTTGCTTGGGCTCCAGGCAGGAAGAGAATGAGAGAAGCTGATTTTTACATGACTTAGTGGCTTTCTATTCCAGAGTCTTTTTCTCTCATGGAATGTTCCCTCTCACATATGATTCTCACATAGTCGCAAGATGGTCTCCCAAGCCGCCTACTCCTTACTAAGGTTCTCCAGAGAGCCCTCCACATAAGACCTTGTTGCTGAAATCCCTTTACTCCTCAGAGTACTTAAGTGGACTTTTCAAATGTCTGTCTCTCCCTACACTATGGTCCGCTCAGCTCTAACACGTTCTGGAGTGCAAGCCATTTCTAAAGCAGCAGTGCTTGCTGATGGTGGTCTCACCACCAAAGCACACCTGTTTCTTGCCCTCACACCTCAGACCATGGTGGCATCTTGCTGAAGCCTTTTCTATCTTGCTTGAGGAACTCAGCTAGTTCCTTTCCCATGGGAAGAAAGGCAATGTTGCTTGCAATGCTACTTCAAAAACAAAACACAAAACACAAAACAAACAAAACCAAACAAACAAATTAAAAAAAAAAAACTCCACAAAATTTCTCCCCTTTCCATATTCCTTTCTGTATCTTTGATCTGGCTGAAGTGTTTATGCCACACTCATTTTGGTAGCTATACTTATGTATTGATTATATCATATTATGGAGACACAATGGGATTTTAAAATCCTGTCACATCTGTGAATGTTATTATATTCATGTGATATTTTATTATTCTAATGCTAATGCAAAATACAGTCATAAAATGATAATGCTAGAGAAGTCCTTTGAAAATAATTAGGTTTCTTAGCTAGCGGTGCACATTAGCAGAACCCAACACGAAAAATAATATGACTAGGTTTCACCACTAGAGACTATGACCCTGAAGTTCAAAAAGGGGAACAACTCATCTCTTGTGTGAAAAGTGCACAGTTGATTTTGATGTCATCTCCGTTAAAGAACTGCCAGTCGAGTTTCACCTCCTTTTACAAAGGAACAAATAGAAGGCAGAGAGAGAAGGAGCAGGAGCTGAGTCAGCAACTAGAAAAGGTGGGGACTACGAGCCTCTAACTTCTTGTCTCATGTTCTTCTCCTGTGTCAAACGGTGATCTGCTATGACCGCAGCCTCTCTGATGCTAAGTACTTTTCGTTCACCAGTATAATTATTTCTCATCAGTCAGGGATTCCACAAGCAGCAAAATACCCCCAAAAGAGTGTTAGAGGAAATCAGTATATTAGGAAGGCTGGATAGAAATTCGCTATGTTGTTCTAAGACAGAAAACAAGTATGTCCTAAAGAAATACAGGTAATTCTTCCAGTCTATAAAAAAGTCATTTAGTGCTATAAGCTGTCAGTATTTGCATCATTACCACATGAGTAATTCTCCTAGTTGATGGCTCGCAAAAGAAATTAACTGTTACATTCTACTAGTAAAGTACTACCTGAACGCAAATCTGGAGAATTTGACTTGCAATTAGGTTGCCGTCATCTTTTTTTTTTTTTTTTTGGTCTCATAATAGTAATATTGCCATTAAAGGCAAAGTCTTCAGACTGATGAACGTGCATTATTGACAGCACTTAAAAGGACCAATATTGGAGTAAATACTCATGTCCTTCAAATAAATAGATCCTTAAAATTGAAGTATGTACTTTCTCTTTTCAGAGCATTCCCTCAGCAAATGCACAAGGTTTTTTAAGATAATTATCAGGACTATCCTTAATGTCTTATAGGAAAGCCTATACATTTGGAACAGATGTTAGTATCAGGCAGTCTAAGGTCACAGAAAAGGGCATAGGTTGTTTGGTAAAGGATTTTTGTTTTTGCTTTTGTTTTTGTTTTTGTTTTAAGATTTTATTTATTTGACAGAGAGAGAGAGCACACAAGCAGGGGGAGCAGCAGGCGGAGGGAGAGGGAGAAGCAGACTCCCCAGCTGAGCAGGGAGCCTGATGCGGGGCTTCATCCCAGGACCCTGGCATCATGACCTGAGCCGAAGGCAGACGCTTAACCAACTGAGCCACCTATGATACCCCAGGAAATTTGTTTTTAAGGAAGCGGACAGATTTCACATACAGGTGGACTTAATAATAAAAATGATCAAATTTCAAATTAGTTTATACTTAAATATTAACATTAACTTTCAGATTTTAGCAAATAAACAACAATTAAGATCATTCATCCCAAATTTCTTTGGTCTTCACAAATTAGTGTTCATTCAGTTTAGTTAGTCAGGTTATTTCTTTGTGAAACTTCCAAGTTAGAACAAAAAGTAGAGTTCATCTCTCCAAACTCCTTTCCAATGCTATCATGTGATATATATGTTCCCCAAACACTCTGATACTCTACAAAAGCATGCATGAAAAGAGTGTTGGGGGAAGACCAGTTAGATCAGATTGCCCAAACCCTAAGAAAGGCTGCGTCCACTGAGTTATGGAGTCAAGAGAAAAATGGACACAGACCCGTGCACTGAGCTCTGCAAAGACTGACCACAAAGCCAAAAACAGCCAAGGGGAAGATCAAGAGGAAAATGAATGACTTGTACAACATGGAATTCTGTAGCTGATGTGTTCATGGCCTCAGTTTACTTTGCATTACTTGGAGGCAAACACCACTCACATCCTTGGAAAAATCACACATGGACCAATGCAACTTCCACATTATGAGGACAGCATCCTCCTCACATGCAAGGTTGAAGTTACCATTTGCCATCCTATTTTGCAACGCAGAAATGTGTTATAGTGAAAAGAGATTGCATAGAGTCCTATACCATCTCTTTTAAGTCTCTGCCTATACATTTCACAACTTTTTAAGTCAGTTAATGCCAATAATGATCAGTTCTAGTTCTTGGAATATTCTTCCCTTTTTGAGCCAAAATGTTGCCATGTAATTGCTGGTTTTAAGTACATCTTCTGCAATAGGATAAACTGCTGTTCATTTGAGAAAGGCTTTCAATTGTTTGAGTAGAACTTATTTCTCATATGTATTAACTTCTCTGTGTGTGTGTGTGTGTGGCTTCTGAATGTGTTTAACAGAGTATAAATAAAAAATAAAATTACTATCTGGTCTGTTATAATTTATACAAATCTGCAATTAGAATAACTTCTTCCTTTTAAGTCCAGACTAATATATATATTTTTTTTCATATATCTCTCTTACACAATGGAAAGACCATTCCTAACTTGTTGCTTAGGGCTTCTAAAAGGAATTCCAAATGATTTTTTTAAAAGATTTTTATTTATTTATCAGAGAGAGAGAGCACAAGCAAGAGGAGCAGCAGGCAAGCCGCCAAGCTCTTGCCAAGCAAGGAGCCCGATACAGGACTCAATCCCAGGACCCTGGGGTCATGACCTGAGCTGAAGGCAGATGCTTAACTGAGCCACCCAGGCGTCCCAAGGAATTCCAAATGATCGAGATATGTTACATATCACTCTCTTTACCACCTGTCTCTTCAGGCTGCTTGTCTGAGATGCAGGGTCCTCCCAGGTGGGAGCTTCATCACCCGAGCAAGCATTTCAGGCTTTTTCATTCCTGAGCTTTATCAAAAGATTATCACATTCAAGTCTTCTCATTTCCCTTCATGTATTTGATCTCTCCTGCCACAAAAACACCCACTTTCTCAGTTTCAACTGATGAAAATAGTCTGCATCATTCATCCATCCAATAGATATTTACTGAGCACCTACTTTGTACCAGACACCATTTGAGGCACTGGAGATAGAGAACCAAAGAAAATGGAAGAAAAACAACAACAACAAAAACACTGTCCTCACAGAGCTCACAGTCCAGGAAAGGACAGCATATGGCACATTTCATCAGCCAGAAGATACACTGATTGGGAGACATATTGCTCTATTATATACTTTATGTGCAATTAAATTGCAAGATTCTGTTGATTGCAAGTCACATCTGATTTCGGACATGTTCAAGTGTGGAGAAACATGCCTTGGAGTGAATAAAACACATTGTAGTGGGAAAAAAATGGCCAAGGGCTTCAAGGTGCTTGCAGTTTTAATTAAGATGATCATTCCTAAAGCCCAAGTGCCTTCTGCAATGTTCACCTACCTACTGGACTTTGCGGCCTTAAGGTCATGAGGGTCTTTAACCTCAACATGTGTCCATGAAATATCTGACATCCATGAATGCTTTTCTCTGGATCATTTAGGACTCTTTCTCTCTCTTGGTTAATCAGCAAGTCCTGTCAATACAACCTCTAAGGTAGTTCCAGTGCCTCCATTTTCCAGCCAGTGCCCTGGTTTATGACTTCTATATCATATACTCGGAATCATATTATATTGTACTAACTAGTCTCCTCGATACAATGTCTCTCCCATCTCTAATATACATTCCATAATACTATGTTCATTTCTTGGGGCACCTGTGTGGCTTAGTTGGTTAACCATCTGACTCTTGATTTCAGCTCAGATAATGATCTCAGGGTCTTGGGATCAAGTCCCACCCTGGGCTCTGCACTTAGCGTGGAGCCTATTTAAGATTCTCTCTCTCCTTCTCCCTCTGCCCCTGCCCACTGTATTTCACTCTCTGTTTAAAAATATAATAATGTGGGGAGCCTGGGTGGCTCAGTGGGTTAAACCCTCTGCCTTCGGCTCTGGTCATGGTCTCAGGGTCCTGACATCGAGCCCCGCATCGGGCTCTCTGCTAGGCAGGGAGCCTGCTTTCCCCTCTCTCTCTGCCTGCCTCTCTGCCTACTTGTGATCTCTCTCTCTGTCAAATAAGTTATATATATATATATAATAAGTTATATATATATATCTCTGTCTAAAACTATAATAATACTATATTCATCTCTATAAATATTTGTCTTTCAAGTATAATCAAGTCATCCTCATAAAAAAAAAACAAAAACAAAAACAAAATACCATAAGCTATTACTTGGTAAATGAAAAAGTTCTATTACTTTAGCAAAGCATTTATTACTACTCATGACAGGATTTCAGCTATTCTTCTCATTTTACCTGCTTTTATTCCCCTTCACTCTCTACAGCACGCTTTGGCTGCACCAAATTATTTGCTTTTGTTCAAAAATGGTATTTATTTATGAACCTTTGAGCTTCTGTCCATACTGGTGTCCTTGACTTCGATCAATTCTTTGTTACCCACCCTCCTGTATGTTTTCATTGCTAGTCCTTTCTCCAACTTACCAACTAAACTGAAATCACCTGCTTTTCATCTACTACTGGTGCTTTTGTAATGATGTTTACTACAATCTATCATACTTTCCTGTCTCCCTCACTCTACTGCAAACTCCTTGAAAGTGTTATTTAACTTGTTTTAGAACCAAAACTTCTGATTCTAAATTTTTATTTTATTACCGACAAATTATGTGGCTTAAAACTTCTTAATCTCTCTAAATCACAGTTTCTATATCCATAGAAGTGGTAGAGAATTTTAACAAGAAATTTATAACATTGTCTCTTTAACCCATGGACGTCTGACATATGAGAACAGAGAAAGAGTGCAGGTAAAGACTTGAGTATATTTTGTGAAGTAACATTTATGTTGAATCAAGGATACTTTACCAAATAATAATAAAAGAAATAATAATATAAAAATGAGAGTTAAAAAAACAACTTATAAAAGACAAAAATAATGCAATTAATTCATTTCAATTTCTGAATAATGATGATTAATAATTCAATTTCTGATTAAATGAATTAATTCATTTCAATTTCTGATTAATAAGGAAAAATAGACAACATTATGTCAAATTTAATTAAGGAAAAAAGTAAAATTAAAAGATATTAAGTTATAGGAAATGAAAAACATAAAAGAAGCTATAAATAATATACTATCTTCTCACTAGACAACTCATAATCAATAGTCAAAAACAATTATCAAACTATTTTCCAATATAACATTTACATATTTTTGTTTTTAATATCCCTGCTGATATATTGTGATGCCTGCATATTTTTTTTACAGTTTTGTTTTATTGTATGAGCTAGCGCTTCACAGACTACAGACTATTTTTCTGCCACTGTACCAGAATCAGATTATAAATATTCGCTTTTTCTTCAAGGTACTAAAAAGGCATACTGACCACAAGAGAGGATAACAGACAACATGTTAACTCAGCTGTATTCCCTAAAAATAAATCTGAAATGCAGCTTATCAGTTCTCCCACATTTCATGGTAATTCTGAGCAATATTTTTTAATTTGTTAGTTTTTAATCAACACATGCATATGACTTTAAATAAACAGAAAGTCTTACAAGCAGTTTAATACCCCAGAAGAAGGAACTTTGTTATTTCTGTTTTAAGCTTTTAGGGGTAATAACCATACATCTATATGTAATATAGATATGCCTATATGAACTCTTTGTATTGTATCAGTTAGTAATTATACTTGGCTGCTAAGAACAAAACTCCAAAATAACAGTAGCTTAAACAAATTAGGAACATGTATGCACACTCTTAGGGGCTGAACTCCGTCCCTGCCTCCCCAAAGTGTATCTTTTGAAGCCTTAACCCTCAGTACCTTAGAATGTGACTATATTTGGAGACAGGTACTTTAAAAGGCAATTCACTTAAAAGGGGCTGTTGGGATGGGCCCTAATTCAATGTGAGTAGTGTCCTTATAAGAATGATTATGACAGGGGCGCCTGGGTGACTCAGTGGGTTAAAGCCTCTGCCTTCGGCTCAGGTCATGATCCCAGGGTCCTGGGATCGAGCCCCGCATCGGGCTCTCTGCTCAGCGGGGAGCCTGCTTCCTCCTCTCTCTCTGCCTGCCTCTCTGCCTACTTGTAATCTCTCCCTCTCTGTCAAATAAATAAATAAATAAATAAATAAAATCTTTAAAAAAAAAAAAAAAAAAGAATGATTATGACAGAGATGCCTGGGTGGCTCAGTCAGTTAAGCGGCTGCCTTCAGCTCCG
>CM052897.1:115575650-115631975 GCA_028534135.1 Potos flavus | reverse complement strand
GCTACCTGGTCTGTGGTATTTTGTTATGGTAGCTGTCTTTGTCCATTATGGCTACTATACCAAAAATACCACAGACTGGGGGAGCTTAAGCAGCAGATGTTTATTTCACACAGTCCTGGAGGCTGCCAAGTCCAAGATCATAGTGCTCCTAAATTTGGTTGTTGGTGAGAACCGTCTTCCTGGTTTGCTGATGAAAACCTTGCTGCATCCTCATAATCCTCACATAGCACAGACAGAAAGAGAGAGAGAAAGAAAATGGAAACACTAACCCAATTATGAAGGTCCCATAGTCATGACCTAATTACCTCCCCAAAGACCCCATCTCCTAATACCATCATATTAGGGTGTTAGGTTTCAACATATAAATTTTGGGGTGACACATTCAGTCCATAGTAGCAGGCCTAGAACTAATATACCCACACCCACATATTCTCCCCACACATCCCAACATGACTTGGATTCTGGAAGCTGGTATGATAGTTTGGCCCTGGTATGATGAAGAGACCAGGCTCTTTCAAATTTTATGCTCTACCACCCCTAGTGATTGATTTTCATATTAAAGGTTAATTCATGAACTCAAGGTGGCTGCTCAAGGTGAGCTGTAGCCAGAAAGCGACATTCCAAGAGGTGGGGGGGCGGGGCTTAGTAACTTTAAAATTATTATAATATCTTCCTACTGATCTTTTTCTAGTTGGAAAGCTAATTATTTCTCTCATGTGCATTCACTCTGTTCAAGTTATAGTATAAAATGATTTGGAAAGGGGAACAGTTTAGTATATTGTATCTAGACATGCAATAAATATTAAATAATTAGAATATTTATTCCCATCATGTTGCAAGTGATAAAATGTAGCTATAAGTTTTGAGAATAGGCCTAGGGACAGTGTTCTTCAATTGCAGAAGTAGTCAGTTGGCATCTTCTTCAAAATTGGTGCTGCTAATACTCAAAACTTCTTGTAAAATTCATTAAAGAGACCTCTCTTCCATTTTCAGACCTAACCAAAGCTCTTGCAATGCCCTCAGTCCAATTTTTCCCTTCTCCTCTGTGGTATCCTCAGATCCTTCAACAAGCCATTTTTCACTAGGACATCCAAGAGCTATTCTGGCACAAATACTTCAAAAAACTTGGGCTATTTCTATCCTTAACTTGGAATTACAAAAGTCTGGTTGGCCCACATTACTATGTTAGTCTCTCATCAATACAGTTGACTCCCACAATAATATCTGAAATATTCTCTAAGGATAAGAAGAGAATGAACTGATAAAAGAAAAAACATAAGATTTTCTGCAAGAAGGTAGAAGTACATGTGTCTGATTTACTGTGTACCATGTGGGTTAGACTATTAAAACATATATTCCCTTAGCCTTCAGAAAATTGGTTTAAATAATCCGTATAATAGTAGAATTGCAAAATTGCACAATATCTTAATATTTTCCAAACAGCACGATATATTATTTAAATTCTCAGAATAACTATTAGAAATGCTAATTTTTAATCTCCAAATAATTTTAAGTCATAGTTACAGAGACTGTCAAAAATTTTTTTTTCTTCTTTTACTATTTAATGCTTACCATTCTGAAAGATATATTTTTGTCCCTCTCCTTTATAATGATTGAAAGGGGACAAGGTACATTTTGAAACTTGCCTGTAGGGCACAAAACTAATGATCTGAGATCTTTTTTCATTTTTTTGTGAATTTTGTCTAAGTGATATTTCTTCATGAACAATAATAAACATAACAGTTTTATTTCTTGTTCTACTTTTTATATTTGAAATGTATTTGTTTTTTTCCCCCACCATAAAAAGAACTTAACATTTCTAACATGTTAGATTAAGAGAAATTATCCAGTAGATTTAAAGTCAAACTTCAAGATACTGGCCAACATGACAATACCCATTATGCATATATATTTTTGTGTATATAAACTGCATGACAGTTTGGATAATGGAAATTAAAAAAGACTTAGGATTAAATATAATTTGTACTCAAGGGCTTGCTTGAAATGAAAAAAACAAACCACCTCAAATATATTTGAAATTTTATCTTCCTTCCTAGATACATTCTTGCTTTCTTTTTCTAATGGATATCCTTTCCCCAGTAGACAGATACACAGATCTGGTTTCATTACCATAGTGGGATTTCCAGAGTGAAGGTATACTTGACCTCAATTTCCCTATCTGTAAATACCATCTAAAGATGTAGACAAGATGCTCAGCTGTAAGTGTAGTTCTTATGTTTTATATTGGCTGGACTTAGAAGTATCAGGCTTTTATATTCACATTTAACCTCCTGACATCCCTAGATGATTGGCCATCTATTATAATTTCACTATTAAAGGTAAATGTATATTAGCAACATTAATTAAATTATTTAATTGAACTAAGTGAAAATAAACTGTTGAAAATATTACATATTATAATGTCAGAGAAAAATTACTTTTCAGATTAAAAATGCATCGATTAAAATAAAATAAACAAAGGCTAACTTCACATATGATAGGGAGCATCAGTATCATTTCCTTATTTCAAATATACAGATCTCCATCCAGAAGGTACTTCAGCTTTCACATTATAATTATTCATAAACTCATATACTGTTTAATAAATATCTGATGTGAACTGGTCACCTTGCAGCCATGTTGCTAGATGCTGGCAAGACAATGATGAGCAAGACTCTATTTTCATGGAGCTTACAATCTACTGCATGAGCTAAATATGGATCCAGGAATCAGAGAGGATATGCAGTAGGTGAGATATGTGCTGTGATGGAAGGGAATCTGATGCTATGAGATTAAAGAACAAAAGAAACTAAGCTAGACCAGAGATCAAGCAAGGCTTGTCCAAGGTAAAAAAAAAACAAAAAACCTCAAACTGAGCTCTGATGTATGTCAAGTAGCAAAAGAGAACTCTCAAGGAGAACATTCCAGGTAGAGGTGGAGCAAGAGTAAAGAGCCTATAAGGGAGCATAGCGAATGTGAGAAATTTCTGAAAGCAGTCCAGCACAGCTGGGCACAGAACCATAGAAAGAAAGGGAGCACAATAGGGGAGGAGCAGAGCCATACAGAGCCCCGTAACCACTATGACGATGTTGTTCCACTCTTAGAGCAAAGAGAAGCCACTGAAAAAAAAAGCATAGTAAGCAAACTTTTGTTTTACTCTAGCAAGAAATGATGACAGCTTTAGAGATGGTGATGACTATGGACATGGGAAAAAGGGATGGAGTCAAAAGACAGAAAAGGTCACACTGAGAGAATCTGATGGGTTGTATGAGGGATAGAATCAGGGATGGGGAGAAGGTCAAGGGTGAATTCTAAATCCATGCTTGCACAACTGAGTGAGTGGGGATGCCATTCCCTAAGGTAAAGAATGTTAAAAGAGGATCAGGCTTTTGAGGATAGATCACGAGTTAGAAACATTAAGTTTGAAGGACTTTAAGCATCTGTATCATTAAAGTCCATTAAGGAGACAGAAACATACCTGTAGTTTGAACAGGGAGAATTAACAAAGAATGTTAAACTAGGTATAAAATTATTAACAAATGAAAAGGTAAAGAAAAAGAAAAAAAATTAAGACATCCCAGAGGTGTAAACTGCAGGAACAGGTGCCATCTCTCCAGCTGAGCGAAGACAAGGAACACCAGGAAAAACCTAGGATCTTAGGGGAGGGTCTCAGAAAAGCAGAAAATCATCTCTGAGGAGGAGGCACCCCACCTGGCCTAGAGTGTGTCTGAAATCAATGACTGGGCTCCCACAGGCCCGGGACACACACCTGCAAGAACTGTGCACTGGCAGCTCTTCTAGTGTCTCTGAGTTGAAGTTCTTCCTGCAAGTGTTGCAAAATATGCAAAGGGTTGTAGCTTCAGCTGCATGAAAGAACCTCTGTTGGTGGAAGGAGAAGCAACAACACTGACAGTAACTTCAAGCAAAAGTCAGTCCATCAGAAGCAAACACACACAAAGATAGAAAAATGACTGAGACTCTTCCACCAACCTTTAGTCAACCCCTACTGCTCTATTTGCAGAGGCTATGAGGAATCCAGTTGGCCAAGAAATGTGGGTTCAGAGCCCCATTCAAGAATCATGAAGAAGGAGAACACTAAAGGGTGAGTTTAGAGCTGAGGTGAGAGGCAGAAACATAATACTTGACAAAACATCTAAGTGGAGATGACACTTAGCTCAGTGGATATATGATCCTGAAACTCAAGTGATAGCTTAGGTTTTATATATGTGTCCTCAATATATTGAAATCATGACAACTCAGGTTAAGATGACCCAGGGAGGGAGAAAAGAATGACAAGGGCTGTGTGTTGAGGAAATCGATGCCTGAAAAGCTGAATAAAATGGTCCAATGGACACTGGGAAGGAGTGACCACAAGCAGTTGGAGAACATAAAGCAGGAGAATATTGTTGTCAAATTTTTAAAATATGGAAAATACTATTTAAAGAGATAGGGAGTATTTAACTTGTTACATTCTGCTAAAGAGTCAAGTTAAATGAGGAGGGGAAAACAAGCTTTAGATCACTTCTTTTTTAATCTAGCAGCTGCTAAGGAACAACTGGACATGAGGATATGCATGAGTGCTTGGGGTTTATTTTTTGTTTTGTTTTTGTTGTGTGTATTTGTGTACGAGTGTTGGCATGTATGTTTGCATGTTTTTATTCTTGTACTGCAGCGAAGTGCACTATTTGGCTGAATATCTAGTGTTTTCTAGAGAGCAGTGTCTATGACTCAGAGTCCAGGTGCCACAGGACCAGCCTATACTTTGCACTCCTTGGTATACCTTGGGTTTCTGGAGCAAGAGCCATTGTTTGTTTGGCTGGTTGGTTTTGTGTTTGTTTGTTTTTACCTTGAGCTCAATTTGGGCAAAGGCCATCTAGCCCTGATCTAGTTGTGAGAACATCTACTTTGCCATGGTTTGGAAAGCTGGTGCGTGCCGGTGAAATGTGGGTGGCTGGTGCACTGCAGAGACTAAGATTCAGGGAGCGTTTCTCCAGGGCATCCAAGATGGAGTCCCACCAATCCCCTGCCGGCCCGAGATCTGTGTGTCCCCAGGCCATGGCCGAACTGCGGTGTTCTGCTCCGTTAGCTAATGGAAGCTCTAGGCAGGGGGTGACACGGTCTTGGGTTGGTGTGGGCACAGAAGCAAATGGTCTTTACGGTACTCACATCTGCAGGAAGAGAACGCGGAGGATGGCTGCAGATGGACAGTGGAAGGCGGCCTAAGCTGACAGACCACGTGTTAGCAGGCAGGCTCTCGTTCAGCTCTTCCACGGGCCTTATTTCAGATTGCAACTGGGCATTTTGCATGCTGCAGGCCTTGGGCTTTGGCAGACACTGTCTTTAGGCCCCCGGGCTCTGGAAGGCCCAGTTTCGCTGCCTGCCGTGTGCAGTTCCCTTTCCAGTCTGGCCTCAGGCGGCCCCTCCTCCGCACCGCATTTGCTACCACACGTCCTCTGATACCTGGCCGGGCCTCCGAGGCCAGGAGCCCGAAACAGTGACTCAGTGACTGGCTGCGGGGTGGTCGAGGAGCCCAGGAGCACTGGGGATTGCCTGATACGTGGTGCGAGCCGAACTGGGCAGCCAGGAGCCCTCCCTACACGGACAGCACGTGCTTCCTACCCCAGTTCTCCCGGGTGCCACGGACCGCTCCCGAGATCTCGCGAGATTAGGCTTCCTCAGGACCACGTGGTCTCCGCGCGCTGCAGCCGCAGACCCACCTTCCGGTTTCTCTGAGGCGCCCAGCCCGCACTTTCCCGGTCTGTCCTTCGCGTCTTCAAAAAGCGCTCTTTTGGAGGCGTCGAGAGCCAAGCTGAGCAAAGTGAATTAAGAGGTGAGTACATGGAGGAAGCATGAAGAGACAAAACTTGTCCTGACTACTATTGTGAATGGAAAGGAGAGTGTGGTAGCTAATAGAAGTACGGAATCGAGGGGTTTCTTGGTTTGGTTTTCAAAATGTGACAAAGTTGACCAAATGTATCCGTTCAACGAAATTATCCACATGAGAAGCAGTTACATATTGAACAGGAAGACGAGATAGTTGAGAAGGTAGGTGGCTTTGGAAGCGTAAGGTACAATAGAAAGGAGGGATATTAAAGCAAAACACGTGCTTATCTATTGTTATTAAATTGCTTTTCTAAATCAGTTAAGAGAAGAAACGAGAAGAAATATGCATTAATACTGCATTGTAAAATTACCTAATTACCTTTACCTGTGATCTCTGATTTTTCCACTTAGAATTACTATCTGGAGTCACCTGCTTTGAGTCTAAAAACTTGTTTTTGTTTTTTAAGATTTTACCTATTTATTTGAGAGAGAGATCACAGGAGCAGTGGGGCGGGGCAAAGGGAGAGGGAGAAGCATACTCTCAGGTTAACAGGGAGCCCAACTCGGGGCTCGATTCCAGGACCCTGAGATCGTGACTTGCACCGAGGGCAGACACTTAACCAACAGAGCCACCCAGGCGCCCCTAAAACTTTAGTATTTTTATAAGGGATATGTGCTCGCAACGAATTCTAAGTTTCTGTTTATTTAGGAATGTCTTTATTTTGTATTCGTTTTTGAAAAATAGCTTTGATGGATAAGGATTCTTGCTTGACAGGTGTTTTCATTGAGCCCTTTAAATAGGTTATGCAGCTGCTTTCTGGGCTCCATTGTGCCTGATGAGAAGTCAGATGTTGAAATTAAGTATTTTGAACCTTATTAAATGACTTCATGTAAGCTTTCATGTTAATTCTAAAATTGATCTTGAAAATGGGAAACACTTTCTGTTTTGAAATTTTATGCAACCTGGAAGTCACAGGCTACAGATGGAGCAAAGGGGTGGTTATAAAATAAATGTTACTCAGATGAAAAGTATAGAACAAGGAATATAGTCAATATTGTAATAATGTCTGGTGAAGAATGGTTACTACACTATTCCTGGCGAGCACTGCCTGGTGTATAGAATTGTAAAATCATTATGTCGTACACCTGAAACTAATTTAAATGTGTATCAATTATCTTAATGTGTCTACTTAAACTTTTATTAGCCAACAAAATTAGCTTTCTAGATACACCTTTGAAAGTCATATTTTTCCTTGAGAAAAAAAAAATCTCACAAAACTGAAAATATTGTATGAAATTTCTGAAAACAGTTCAGTAATATGGACCCATAGGCATGTGCCAATACTGTGTTTTCTAAAATTTGTTTCATGGAAGATTTCTCCTATAAGAGGCTCATTGACAAAATTACTGGTCAAGTAAATTTGGGAAAATCCACCTCCTCAATCTCCTTAGAAATTTTTCCATACTAAAGATTCTAGAAAGTAATACACTAATAATTTTATTTAACTTTGTCTTAAAAATTTAAAAACCTCTATGGGCAAAAAACCCTTTACTCATGGATTGCATTAACTTCCTTCGAGTCAATATTCTGTGGACCATACTTTGGAAACTGTAGCCTGAAGGAAGAGTCAGTTAACAAGCTATACATTGAGTAACCTAACACCAACAGCAACTGAAAAATAGTTTAAGATTCTTTCAATGTGCCTGTTTTCACAAATGTTTCTTACTAGATTATATGCAAAACTTTCTCTACATCACTCCTCAACTTCATTTCTACTCTAGTAATTCAGTTATAATGATAGATAAACGCAAATCTGTTCAAAATTTAGATAGATTGTTCTTTTGGTGTGAGTCCCAAATATGATACTTCTTGTCATCTCATCCTCCTCTATCTCCACCCTCCTCTTTTGCCTTAATGATTCCTAAGTAAAACAAGGTAAATGAGTATAATGCTTCTTGAAAATAAAACTGTCACCTTCTGTTTTGTCGTTTATCTTAGCCTGGGTATGTATTTCACAAGGAGTAATTATTCTCCCATATAAAAAATCACCCTCTCTCCTCCATGCACATAAAGGCAATAGATTTTGCTTACACAAAGTCACAAGATCACCCTATCCTTTATATCTTGAAGTCCCATTGATCAGTGACAGTTCTCTGCCATTGTATTTGGTCCTCTTTTACAAAAGCTCATCATAGTGGTTTTTTCTAGCTATTTCATTATGTTTAAGTCATTGTCTTCTAAAATCGCCAATTATTTCTTAACAGTAACACTAATAACAGAAAATTGATGTTTTCACCTTTACCTCAAATTGCAGTATGCTGTAGAGATGCATGAAATTTTCCGTTTTCCAAAAACAATGTTGCCTTCTTATTGGCAAAATACAATTACACAACTAATTGGCTGTTATGTTGTAGTGTAATACCAGCTTGGCCCACACCTCTTCTCCTGCTGGCAATGCAGGAGTTGGTCTACTTCCGTACACCCTTTCAGTATGTTTTATTATTTAAGCCAAGAGAATGGTCACTCAGTGGATGTTCTTGGCAACTCCAAGGCACAGATGCTGGGCTCTCACGTTTATCTTTTTTCCAACAGGAGCCATATGGAAATCAGTGCCTAATTTCTTGGCTAGGAGCCAGTCAAGCTTTTTATGCCGCCTACCTGCTAGATTTTATGGCAGCCACAAGTTTACTTTTGTGCTTAGTTGCATTGTTCAATAGCTGATGATCGCTTCTGATTATTCTTGATGGTGGGATTGTTACAGAGTGATTTTAGTTAAAAAGATTTCATTCATAGATAAAGAACAATACCAGTTCTTCATTTTATACTCTAGCCTATAATTTATGGTATATATTATACCCCTAAATTTTTGCCACCCTGAAGAAGTAATAAATATAAAATAGAAAACTAGAATTTAAAAATTTTTGGAAATTATCTGTGTAATATAATACAATGAATATTTGTAATTAACTTCCCTAATCTTTTTGTTATAAACATTAGACATGGTCTTTGACGTGAAATACCTTCCAGAGCAATTAAAATAATGCGATCAAAAATGTCTAATTGTCATAGCTGATCCTGGTATTAAAGTAAATGAATAAGTAAAATCTTAAATAGTGACTCATGTAAAAAAGCAACTAATTGGAGGTTTTACCTTTTGGGCTGTGAAAAGGGATACCAGTGAAGGAAAGAAGTGAAAATGGTTTCACGGGGAGGAGGAAGCAAAGTTGAGGAATCTCAGATAATATTATGATAGGCTGCCCAGGCTTGAAAGGGGCCTATGTGCCATCCTGACGAGTTTGAACTTCATGGTGCTCTTGTAAACAGTACAAACCACTGATAGCTGTGGCAAGAAAGTTCACGTATGTGTTTTAAAAGTATGAGGGACAGATGGTTTTAGGGTGATACAAGCAAGAGGTTCTCCAGCTGAGAAATAATTTCAGCAGTCCAAGACAGAGCTAATAAGGCTTTCAGTTAAGACAACAGTAATGGAAGGGGTGATAATTAGCAGGGTTTCCAAAAATATTCAGGAAAAAAAATAATGTACGTTACCAAAGACAGCGTGCTGAATGCATTTCACAAAACTTTTCCCCTCCCAACTCCATGCTAAAACAATGTGACTAATAAAACAAGCCTAACATTGGACTCAAGAATAAAAGAGAGTGCTTCCCAGGCCTTGTATTATCTAGAGGAGAGAGCACAGAAAGCTTTCTGTTGTCTGGAAGCCTGTCGAAGAACAGCAGAGCTGCCTGAGACAGCTGGCACTTGTGTGTTCAGAGGAAGACCACATTGTCAGTCCCCTGAAAGAAGCCTGTCTTCTTCCCCTCTCCCCACCCCACTCCCCTTTCCGTTTGCACCTGGAAGGCCTGAGACTGAGGAGCCAAAACTGGAGGGGAGATTTCAATTTGGCAACCTTCCATGTTGGGTTACCAGAAGTAATATTAATCCTTGTGGCTATAGGAGGGTCTCAGAAGATACAATCATCTTTGCCTCCTCAATAATTCTTGAATCAAACTGAAAATAAAAATGGACATATAAATCATTCAAAAATTAACTAAAAGCATAAACCAAATAAAAATATACAGTATAGAAGTAAAACTGTGTTAAGAGGAACTTTAGAGACATTATTTTATTATAAAAAAGAGAAACTGACAATAGTTTAAATATATAACATGAAAACAGTGTTATATAAAGATAAAAGAAAGGGAAAATTAATAAAGTATTATTCAAATTTAGGTCTTTGAAAACAAAGTGGAAAAACACTTGACAAACCTGATAAAACAAAAAAAAAACAACAAAAAAGAAACCAAAATAAACAGGAAATGGAATATAAATTGACATAAAATCTCAGATTATAGGAAGTGTTAAAAGTAACAGCAAAGAATATTACATGCAGAATTGACCTAAGAAGTGTGAGAAAATCAGACAAACTATAGTAGAAATTAGGAAGATTAAGAAAAATCCAATAAAAATAATAAGATACAATAGTCAGAGTTTTTCAGCTGATTTCTATTTTAACTTAATATATTTATGTGTTTTAAACAAAGAAAGGATAGTTTCCCAACTTGTTTTTAAGTCCCTCATATACCTAAATTGTAGCTATGTTAAATTTACACAAAAATGTTTCATTTTATTGGTAGACATTAAGATGAAACTTCTTAATAAAATTTGAACTAATCAAAATCAATAAATATACCAATATGTCATGACTAAGTGGAGTATTCTAGAAATGAAAGACGTTTCAACACTAAGAAACAGTTTGTTGTGTTTGTTAATGCATTATAATTTATTATTATTATAAAAAGTTAACATATAATTTCAAAATACTTAGATGTTTTAAAACTTAGCTGCTGTTATTAATATATTTTTCAAGGAAAATAGGAAGAGACGCCTACCAATTAAAGAGATTGTTGTTTTTTTTCCAAACATACATGAAATACCATATAAAATTTCAAATAGTTGACTATGTCTGTTCAAATCAGTAATGAGGTAGAAGCCTATGAATGATTACAGACATAAAAAACTCAAAATACATAATTAAAAACTAACAGTCACCTATTAGAATTAGTAAGAGACTTAGATAAATCACCTACACACACATAATAAATATGTGAAAGTCTAGATTTCTATAACAATAAACACTTTGAAATGCAAATGAAAGAAAAAAGGATATCTTAGCTTAATAACCTCAAAACTGAAAAATCAAAATAAATAAAAATGTAGGGTTTAATAAAAAGATAATCACCAAACTTTATTGAAGAATAAAGAAAAAGTGTAGGATGTAATCAGAATAAATAAAAGTATAGGATTTAATAAGCTAATCACCAAACTTTATTGAAGAGTGAAAAAAAAAAAAAAGAGGGGCTGAAAGATTAGAAGGAAATATCATTCTGAAAAGAGCTAAAATTTAAAATGCCAGTCTTACAGAAATTGATAAATTTCAGTCAGAATTCTAAATTGTAACTTAACTGAAATGACCTTAAAGTCCATAGGAGAGAATGTGAGTGAGAATTTCACAGACTAATTTGGAAAAATGAATGGTAGCAAATAGAGACTCTTGACAGATAATGAAATTTATTGATTTCAGTCAGGTTTTGTAGTTACAGCCACAGAAGCCAACTCTGACAAATATAAGTAGGAAGTTAATACATTAATTATTTTGGGTAGCACATACGATCTCAGAATAGATTTGGAGGCTCAGCTGCTTGGGTCTTCTCCCAAGACCATATGCCTTGCGGTCACATGAAAAAAATACGGAAACAAACACAACTCAGCCAACATAGAATAGGGAGACAAAGATTTGTGTCAAGGTTCTGCAGAGACCTGGATTGGGATACCAAAAGGGAATTTAATAGGAATAAAAATGACCCATAAATAGACAAGCCCTCAAGAGGTACTGAAGCCTCTAAATCATTTTAGTTCCTGAATGGAATGAAGTTGATAGAGGATAGCTAATGTCACCAAATGCATGCCAGTATTGTAAATGTGTGGTTCTCTATGGAGAAACATCCCAGGACCCAAAATATTTCTTTAGTTACTCATATGCTATGTTTAATGCCCATTCAAAATTAATAATTTATGTGAGAAGACAATACAGTATAACTGAAAAACAAGAGAAACTACACACAATAAAATCAAGCCAGGAATCAAGCAGTACCTATGAATCACAATTAGGGTTTTAAAAGTTCTATTTATGCTATTTAAACCACTGAAAACTATAAAGGGACAGTCTTAAAGCAGCCAGGGATATGAAGTCACAAGCCATTCAAAGAGTGACATAAATAGGGATAACTAGTTTTTCAAATGATACCTATGAATATCAGTAATTACATTAACTGTGAATGAAAGAGACTGCTCTAATTAAAAGATAAAGATTACCAGGCTGGATAAAAACCCCAAACTTACAATGTGTTTCTTGAAAGAAAATCCTATAAAATCAAAAACAGAAATAAAATAAAAAATATGGAAAAATTATATTCTGCAAACATTAACCAAAGACACTGGTTTAACTACATTAATACCAGATGAAGAAGATTCAAGGAAAAAAATCATTACTTGAGCTAGAGGAACATTTCATAATGATGAAAATTGAATTTTGCCAATATATGAAAATTCTAGCTTTTTATATGCCTAAAAATATGGCATAAAACAAAAAACAAAGACTAATAACTAAATAAATGCATTAATTCATAATAATAATGAGTTTTAGTACATCTCTCCTTACAGACAAAATAAAACAGTAATATAGAAACTTAAAGAACATACTACTACAAATATGTAGACCATCCAACATCTGCAGAGTATGCATTTTAGGGGTGCCTGGGTGGTTCAGTGGGTTAAAGCCTCTGCCTTTGGCTGAGGTCCTGATCTCAGGGTCCTGGAATCAAGCCCCGCATTGGGCCCTCTGCTTAGCAGGGAGCCTGCTTCCCCATCTCTCTCTCTGCCTGCCTCTCTGCCTACTCGTGATCTCTCTCTCTCTCTGTCAAATAAATAAATAAAATCTTAAAAGAAAGAATATGCGTTCTATTCAAGTGCATATAAAGCATTTGTCTTTAATTGATCATATGTTGCATCGCAAAGCAAATCTCAAATTTCAAATGAATTAAAACACTTATAGTATGTTTCTAATCATAGTGTAAGTAAGCTAGAATTAAACCACAGAAAGATTACTAAAAAAAAACCCTCTGGAATTTCAAACACAAGATTTTATATATAAACTCTCCATGATTCAAGGAAAAAAGAAAATCAAAATAATAAAATATTTCTAAATAAATGATAATATACTTGATATTTAAAGCTAATCATTAGTGTGACTTAAGTTTTGTTATAAGGGAAATTTATAACCTTAAATGTATAAAGAAAAAAGCTCAAATTATCCAAAAAATCTATTTAAGAAAGAAGTAGGCAACAAATTGAAATAAATTGTTCAGTTAATAAAGTAATAGAAAAATCAGAAATGAATAAAATATAAATATACTCAAAAGGATTAGCAAAGTTAAAAATGCCTTATAGAAAGTCTGACAAAATTGATAATTCTCTGAATAAGATAAAAAATGAGAAGTTACATGGGATGCCTGGGTGGCTCAGTTGGTTAAGCGGCTGCCTTTGGCTCAGGTCATGATCCGAGGGTCCTAGGATCGAGTCTCACATCGGGCTCCTTGCTCGGCGGGGAGCCTGCTTCTCCCTCTGCCTCTGCCTCTCTCTCTGCCTGCTTGTGCTCTCTCTCTGACAAATAAATAAAATCTTAAAAAAAAAAAAACGAGAAGTTACAAAAAAGGGAATAAAGAAGGCTATCCACTAGATCATAGAGAAATTAAAACAATTATAAGTGGTTATGATGAACAAATTATGCCAATAAATTTGAAAACTAAATAAAGTAGTAAAACACCTAGAAAATACAACTTACTAAAACTCAAAAAAGAAGTAATAGAAAATCTGGACATTGTTATAAACACTGAGTAAATTCAGTCTCCAATTAAAAAAAATCTTGCCATAAAGAAAGATGCGAGGTAGAAGGCTTCAGTCAGTAAAAAAAAAAAAATTTTCATCAGTAAAATCTTGAGGAAAAATATTGTGGCAACTTTACAAAGTCAAGAGAACATAAAGTGGTGGGACATCTGGGTGGCTCTGTCAATTAAGTGTCTGCCTTTGGCTCAGGTCATGGTCCCAGGGTCCTGGGATGAAGCCCTGCATCAGGCACCCTGCTCAGAAGGGAAGTCACCCTCTCCCTCTCCATCTACCTCTCCCCCTGCTCATTCTCTCCCTTTATCTCAAATAAATAAAATCTTAAAAAAGAACATGAAATGGTAACAAATAAAAAATGATAAAAGTGTAATGAAAAAAGAAAATTATAGACCAATCCCAATACTGAATTTGATTTAAATGCTGTAAACATAGTATTACCAAATTAAAACAAATATGTAATCAACAAACAGGTTCATCTAAGAAGTAGAATTTTATCCAATATCCTAAGCTCAACATAATTCCCAAGATTGACAAATTAAAGAGGAAAAATCAAATAATCATCTCAACTGGTGAAAAAGTATTTTTTAAAATTCAACATCAATTCTTGATTTAAAAAAAATTAGCATGCTACAATTAGGAATGAATTTCCTTATTCAGATAAAGAGGATCTGGTAAAACACTTCAAGCTAGCAACCTTCTGGAGGTATTCTCTAATTGCTACTTTTCAACATTGTTGGCCTTCTAGTTACTATAATAATTCAAGACAAAATCGAAGTTCTAGAGATCTTAAAGTATATTAAAATATTCATATTTGCAAGTATATATGATTGTATCAGAAAATAATATATCCCTTATTAAAAATTAGTTTAGCAATATAAAAATCATTTGCATTTTATATTTCATAAATAGAATATGAAAATATATAAGGTATAACTTACAATTGGAGCCAAAAAACGTAAGCTAAAATACAACAAAATATGTAGAAGACTTTGACACAGAAACTTACATAGCATTATTGAGAAAAATCAAAGAAGACTTAAATCATCAAGGAACAGGCCCTATTCATGTATTGGAAAATTCAATAGTGCAAAATATGTCCATTTTTCCCAAATTAGTATGTATCTATCTATTGAATGTGATTTCGGTCAAAACTCCAGTGTCCGTGTATGTGTTTAAAGTTTCGCATTTATTCTAAAAAATGTAAAAGTCCAGTGGTGCTTAAGACAGTTTTGTAGGTGAAGAAAAATGTAGGAGGGAATACATAAACATATGTACTTTTGTTTTAAGCTAGTTAAGAAAATATGGTATTAAAATATATATTCTGTGTGTGCGTTGTATGTTAGATATGTGTATCTACCTTATATAAAGCAGTCTTGAGGACATTATATATGCCAGATTATTTTTTGGACACTAAAAAATCATATTACAGAACTATATCTAAACAATTTGGTGTTGGACAGAAATAGAGTAATTAACCCAATGGAACCGAATGAACTCTTATGATATAGACAAATGTATTTGTGTGTTCGATGTGTATCTGTGTGATAATTTAAAATGTGATACCTGTAGCATTTTCAAATCGATGATAGGGCATATCATTGAATGGTGTTAGCACAAATGACTATTCTTTTAGAAAAATAAAATGGAGTTTTATTATTTCAAAATTCTCAAAAAATATTCTAATTACTGTATGCATCTAAACCTGTGGAGATGAACTTGCACGCTTTTAAAAATCTCAACACTATTAAAATTGTATAGACAAAATTATGTTTACAAACTTGGGATAGGAAAAACAAAACAAAACAAAAAACTTGGATAGGAAAACTCATAAAATTTATAAAGGAATATCTTAATATGATCAGATAATTCACAGGTAATTAAGTATAGCATAACTAAGCAATGTCCAATAAATAATAATAAATAGCATATGCTTAAATAGGTAATTACACAAAAATAGGATAAATAAACAATAAACTATGAATAACATCAATAAAAATAAATAGCACATTCTCAAACTTTCTTGTAATCAAGGAGATACAAATCAAAACCATGAGATGAAACTTTTATCCTATCATATTTCAAAATTTCTAATATTCAGTAACATCAAGTATAGATGAGAATAAACCTAAACTGATTATTTCCTATACTAGTATAAATTGAGGATTATCTATTGAATTTTAAATCTGCTAATTCTATAATCCAGCAATTCCACTTTGAGGTATCTGCAGTAGAAAAATTGTATGTTAGTGCACAGGCACAGTGAAGGAAATACATTGTACGTTGTAACAGTGAAAGCAAGGCAATTAAAATGGCTCTCACTAATTAGCTATGGAACACCTACACTGTAGATTATTGTGTAGCTATAAGATTTCTGATTCCTTCAACATCTGGTGTCCATCAAGTAGGTTGTACTTTGAGATGCCTCCTGAGATACACAGCCCCAGGGTAAAAAATGCAGCTCTAGGTTGTACTCTAAGGAGAAAGAAGTCAGAGAAGAGCCTTGGAGCGATTCTTAGCCCCCAAAAGTCCTAGGATTCTTACCCTGGCCCCATTGCCTCAAGCCTTTAGCAAGTAGGTGCTCATACTCTTCAGCTGCTTTTCCTGACCTGGGATAGTCTGGGAATTGAAACCTCACTCTTGAGTGCTTATCATTGAATTCCTGCCCAGAGATCTGTCACTATTTTGTTAGAACATGAAAACTATTTAGCAATTTGTATTTTTATTTCTTTCAGGCTCATTTGGTTGTCTCTAGCAAGAGAATTAGCTATTATTGCCTAATAATCTGTTACCAAGAAACTGGAAAAGCCTTCAGTCTTTATGATTTCTGCATAGGCATTCATGTCCTTTCTTTTCATCCCTGAAACTGTTTATTTGGATCTTTTTCTTTTTTCCTTATCAATCTCAGCAGATACTTGTCTATTCTGTTAGTCTTTATAAAATACCAATTATTTACTCTCTTGATTAATGCTGTTTATGGTTGGTTTTATATTCTTTAATTTTTGTTCTTATTTTCCCCTCATTTCACTTTCTTTGTATTTCTATTGAAATACTAACATTAAAAAAAAAAAAGAAATACTAACATTATAACTAATTCATTTTCAGCCTTCATTCCTTTCCATGTAGACATTTAGAACACTCAATGTCCTTTGAAATCCTGTTTTGACCTTGTTTTCGTAAGTTCAATCTGAACTATTTTTATTATGATTAAAGTTGGAAGTATTTTAAAATTTATTTTATGATTATTTACTCATAAGTTATATATTTACATGGTCTAAAATTCTCAACTCTATTTTTTTAAGTGTTACTTTGTTATTGATTTTCAACTTAATTTCAGTGTAGTCATCATATGTACCTATTCTTTTGAAATTTATTGACTTACTCTTAATGGTCATTTGAAAAATGTCCACCTTTGCTTGGGGGAGTATGTATAATTGGATATAGGATTATAAATATATACATGATGTCAGTCAGGCTAATAATCTAATAATAATAAATCTTCTGTACTATCCTTGTATAAGGATAATTTTCCAAAGATGTTGAAATATCTCACTATGATGATGGTTTTGTCCATTTCTTCTTATAGTTATATCGATTTCTGCTGTATCTTTTTAGAATATCTTAGGATCATGAAACTTAAAATGGTTGGCATGAGCTTTTGCCCTTAATAATGGATTTTATATTTAAATTCATTTTGTTTCAAAGGAAGATAATTAGACACTTACTTTGGATTGATATTGTTTTATGTTTGTGTCCTTTTACATTTAATATTTATGTTTCTTTATATTTTAGTTTTATCTCTTGGAAACAACATATTGTTGGGTTTTGCTATTACATTTCAGTGTTTTCATTTTGTTTATTTTTCTTCCCCGTGCTGTTGTTTTGTTTGCTCTCTGGCCCTGGGAGAGTGCTCTTGCTTTCTACCAGCTCTGCAATACAGTAGTGCATATGTTTTATCAAGGTTCCCCTTGCATGTTGCAGCAGAGTCTTCCACCTGCTCTTGGAATTTTTTTTTTTTTTTCGTAAATCACGTGTGCCTCCCTGGGAAGGATGCTTTCTACCCACCACCTCTCATTCCCTTAAACTGAGGTTATCCAGGGGTGGTTTCCTGGTCTCAGATGTCTGTTCTTACATATTAGAAACACATTATTGTATTGCCTACCTATACAAGGCAAAGTGTTGGGCTAAACTGTGTAGAATAGGATGCTATTGAGAAGTGATTCTTGACCTTAGATATCGGCCTGAAATTTTCTTGTGCTATCCATGTAACGTGCCAGTGTCTCTAATTAGCAGGTATACTTTGACATTAGTAAGTTTTTGATTATTACAATTGTTTTATGTTAGTGAGGTGATTTCTTGTTTATGCCTTTGAATGAACTCGTCTTTATTCTGTTATGTAGTATAATAGTTCATAAGAATTAAATCATACATACTGTATATTATGTACAATAATACAATGTAATAATATTACTTATTATTATATAAGTATATATATAAGTATATGTAAGTATATATTGTATATAATATAATAATATTAATTATTATTTAAGTTAATTAATATTTAACAATTAAATCATACATACTGTATATTATGTACAATATCTAAACTGTGTTTTTCTTTAAAATAGTATGTATGTAAAACTACATTTATACACATATGTGTAAATACATGAATACACACACACATACATATATATATAGGGAGGTATAGTTGATGTATATATATTCAATTTCCTCCCATCTTCCAGATTTTGGAAAAAGGATGCGAGCAAATGAACTTACAGAGAGATGCTAACATAACATTTATTGCTAATCATATTTTAGATTTCAAAGAGTAGCAATCTCATCATAGAAGATGGCCACTGTTGTTTGAATTGAGCTAAGCTAGATTTTCCAAAAAGGAAACAGTGAAGGAAGTTACTTCAAGCAGTTATGTACAAGCAGAGTTTAAGATTAGAAAGAAATCATTTATGCACAAAGAAATGCAGGACTTCCATTTTGCTTCTCTTCCAAGTATATTGGAAAAGTACCTAGGTGTACAATTCTTTATTCCTAGATTTAAAAACTTTTTCCAGTATGCATAGATGTATGTATCTGTTTCCCCCCGTTGATTTTGCGAAACTCAATAAAATGTTTTATTTGTGTATTAACTGTTTTCAACATAGGAAAGTTTCTTTTAATTATTTATTTGGTTATCGATTTTGTGTCAACTGTTTTTGAGTATCTTTCATTCCAAATGTTCCTCAGAAACCTCTATAATTTGCAGATTGAATATTTTTCTATCATAGTATTTTTGTCTGCATTCTTTCTTCTCCCTACACCCCTGCCAACACTCCTGTTGATATTCTTGTTACTCTTTCCATATCACAGTTTTGCTTATCCATGGTATCAATTGACTTCTCGATTGCACCGAAGGTAATTTCGGGTCCCTCCATCGCATGTCCCACAATCATATTTTATGTCATATATGACAAGGAAAGATCATGAACCAGGGAGATGCCCCCTGAGAAGCAGCAGCATCTGGGGAAAACCCTGGAAGAAGCTAAGAAACTCCATCTTACTGCCAGTGGGTTCTCACCATTTATGTCCAGAGGAACCAAGAGACCCAAGACATGGGGCCAAAATCCCTCCTCTTTTTCTTGGCTAAAATGTGGTGTTAGTTTTTCTCTTCTCTCTCCTCCACTGTATATAAAGTGCATCAGGAGATACTTCTCTATATTACTCAAGGATCCTAAACTTTGCTGAGAAGTAACATCCCTTCCTTGGTGGAAGAAGTGGGTACATTTTATGAAGAAAGAGGTATTTATTTTCATGGAATATTAGGAAGAAATTATAGGTTCAAGGCAGCCAAAAGCATTGCACTCTGGGAAATATTTGTTCAGTAACCAATAGGTGTCCTCTTGCTCTGCTCTTACTAACAGTTGGTTCTCATTTTGAAAATCCCTTTACTCACTGTTGTTCCAGGGAACCCAAGGAAATCCTTTCACTCACACTTGATCAATGAGAGCAGCCTAGCCCCTAGGCCACAGCGATTGCTTCAGAGATTATAGATCATCAAAATTTTGCTGACCTCTCTGAAATAGTTCAAGTAACATTTCTATCTGGGCTTGAAGCTGAGAAGTGTAACTAAACAGTAGTGCCGCCATCTTGCTGATACATGGAATTTGAAACCAGCAGAGAAGGAAACCAACCTCTGAATGTCTGTGTGAGCCATGAATCCAACTGTACTTAATCCACCCACCCTAAGTCTACCCAATATGCAAAACAACCAGTTACCTCTTTCTTTGGTGGGTCTTTACTATATTTCCTCTCTTATATAAAGAATCTGAACTCACATAGCTTAGACTATGGCAAGGTAAATATAAACAAATATATTAAGAAAAATACAAATTTTCCAGACTGACCATGATCCCATGGTTCTGAGATGGAGCCTAGTGTTGTCAGGCTCTCTGCTCAGCAGGGAGCCTCCTTCTCCTCTCCCTGTGCCACTCCCTCTGCTTGTGCTCTCTCTCACTCACAGTCCCTCTCTCAAATAAATACATAAAATCTTTTAAAAAATAAATAGCAAGAATCTGGCAAGAACAGAGCTCAGGAGGACATTCATGCTTAATTAATAGACAAGTATTTAGTGAAGTAGGCTTGGGGAGAAAGTAGCCATAGACTGAAGCCAGAGACCTACCAGGAAGTGTCCTTTGGATATGAGGAAGATCTGCCCAAAATATCCATCATTCTATTAAAACTAATTAGACGGCAAAGCTATTTCTCATCCTCTACCAGTTTGCCATGTGGATTGCTTCTAAAAACTGCATGGATGGATAGATGGAGGATGATAGATTTTTAAGACCATAATATGTGGAATATGCATGTTCACCCTTTTTGATCATTACTCCTTTTCCTGTCTCTTAGAGGCTTACATAAATCAGAGTTCTGTCAAGTTTCCAAAATCAGACTGATTATTATTTTAAGTTTCACTGCGGTAGGATTATTAACAATATGACGAACTTACAGTATGTAGTTTTCTTCTTTAGTTTAAATAATAGGAAAAAAATACACAGATAAACAAAGCAGGGGGAAGTGTTTATACCCATTAGTTTTGGCTGCTGTAATGAAATACCATAGACCGGGTAGCTTCAACAACAGAAACTTATTTCTCATGGTTCTAGAGGCTGGAAATCCAAGATCAAGGTGCTGACCTACTTGGTTTCTGGTGAGTGCTTTCTTCCGGTCTTGCAGATGTCTACCTTCTAGCTATGTTCTCATATGGTAAAGAGCAGGAGAGAGAGCAAGATCTCTGGTGTATCTTCTGAGAAGGGCACTAATCCCATCATAAGAACCCCACCTTCATTACCTCATCTAACTGTAATTATCTCCCAAAGGTTACATCTCCAAATGCCATCGCACTAGAGGTTAGAACTTCAACATATATTGGGGTGCCTGGGTGGCTCAGTGAGTTAAAGCCTCTGCCTTCGGCTCAGGTCATGATCTCAGGGTCCTGGGATCGAGCCCCACATTGGGCTCTCTGCTCAGCAGTGAGCCTGCTTCCCCCCTCCCTCTGCCTGCCTCTCTACCTGCTTGTGATCTCTTTCTCTCTGTCAAATAAATAAAATCTTTAAAAAAAAAAAATGAACTTCAACATATGAATCTTGGGGTAACACATAACCATGTTTAAATAATGTTTGTAGAGGAATCCACATTACTTAATGTTGGGTAGTGGGGCGCCTGGGTGGCTCAGTTAATTGAGTGTCTGACTCTTGGTTTCAGCTCAGGTCATGATTTCAGGGTCATGAGATTGAGCCCTGTGTCAGATTCTGCACACAGTGTGGAGTCTTCTTGAGATTCTCCCTCTCCCTTTTCCCCTCCCCTCACTCTTGCACTCTCTCTTTAAATAAATAAATAAGTAGATAGAGGCAGGGATTCATAGCTATTTTTGCTTATCCTACTCGGTCCTCTTGACCATCATGAGATAATTCTCCAAATCACTAGATATTTGAGTGATATTTGTCTAAGTATCTTTTGTCTAAATATCTTTAGCTACAGAGACCATATGCTCCAAGCATGGATAAGGAAACTCTTGAGATCATTTTTCTCCAAAACTTCTAAATATTTATCCCATGATTGACTGCCATAACATTAATAACTTCAAAAAACTAGAAATTTAAGGGATATGATACCCCTATATTTCCTTTAGACATTTCTTATATTTTGGTTTCTGAAGAAGTGTTTGAAGTCTGGGATGAGAAGAGAGAGTTTTAGGGTTTTATCAGCTTTTAAAATACGCCCTTTCTAGCTCTCAAAAAAGTGCAAATGTTTTATGATCTACATGTGCTAACTCATCTCATCCACTTGAATAAGCAACCTGAACGTACTGCTTCACAGAGCTAGTTAAGAGCACATTAAAGTCCTGGAGGTCAATAGTGAGGCAAGGGGAAAAGAGGGACAGTTCTCATGATATCTCTTTAACTCCATTTCTTTTCAAGTAATTTATCATTTGTTAGCATGTAGACATAATCTAATTTTCATTAAATGCAATGGAATGAAGAAGAAAACACGTAATGTTTTCCTTTCATAGCAGCATCAGTAAAAGACCTAAAGATAACAAATTTACTTTCATATAAATACAGAAACTTTTAAATTTTTGCTTCAACAGGCATTGAAAGAGTACCTGTTCCTTTTAGATCTTCTAGCACTTAAAATGTGTGAAATAGTATGAAGTATATTTTAAAATGTATAATGTTCAGAAAGTATATTTCCTAATCAACATATGGACTACATTTTTCTGATTAAGACTAATAGAATTTTCCAGGCTCCAGTCATGACTGTTGAACTGAGTGCTGGGAAAACCCTGAGAAATTCAGATTTTAAACAAAGCTGCTTCTGCTTAATGCACTCTTTGATTATAAAATTGAATTTTATAAAGATTATTTTAGTCCTACAAATTCGGACTTTAATAAGTTGAAAAGGTAAATGAGACATTTTGAAAGAAAAGAATGCAAAATATGGTATGTATTTAGGAAGTTGTATTAATTCATTACATTTATATAAAAATGTACTATAAATATATCATAGAAATTGATTCTCACATCAATCCTCAAGTTATGGAAATATTTTAAATTAGGCTTAAAGTAAACTCCGCTCTAAAATACAGAAATAAATATCATATGGAATTATGTTATATCTAAAGATGTTCCCCAAATATCTCATTTGGAGCTATATGTCTTGGCTTGGTTTCAGGAATTTCAGCATAATATAGTTTCAAAATCATGGATTTTTAATCAAAAGGTTGACAGTCATCAGCATACCATCAGATAAAGTTTACTGAAAATGCCATGACTAGCCTGAAATCTATCAATGTTCAAGAAAAATGTATTGAAAGATTCTTAAGGTAATTTGATAAATGTCAACTTCTATTTAGGTAAAAATAAATATTATTCTTATTCTAGGGCAGGCTTAGTCCTTGATAACATTCTTGTAAAATATTATTCATAGAAGATTGCATCCTTATAACATCAACAAATACCAGTTTAAAACTGTAAAATTAATATATTCTGTGAATTCCTACCTACTAGAACAAACACCAGATTCTCTAATGGAATATATATATTAGTCTTGCCATAGTTTTGAGTTTAGTTTTGCCTTTGCCTTTCTTAGTATAAGCAATCATGCCATTAATAAGTATTATGACATACTCTCTAGCACATATATAAGAATGCTTCCTTGTCTATCAGTAAGAATCTTTATCAAGATAGTGAAAAACAAATCATATTGTCTTCAATGTACTCTTAGCATATCTGTGTGAGAAGGTCAGTTAACTTTTGAAATATAGCCTGCTGGGTTAAATAAGTGTGTTTTCTTGTGTGCATCTACATCTATGTACATGTGTACATGTAAACCTGAAAATGCATGTATATATATATGTTGATATACGTGTGTATATATATGTATATATATATCAACATATGCATGTGTGTTTGCACTTACATGAGGATTATGATATGGACACACATACATATTGCACCACTTCCGGTCCTCTGGAAATCTATGCCAAGATGGGAGTTAGTGTAAGGAATTCATTGGAATACCTTTGTGAAGAGTAAAGGAGAGAAGGAGCAGAAGTGGTCAAGGGGGAACCTTCCAGTGACCACCGCTGGTCTGACATCTGTGAAAGAAGGGAGGGAAGGACAGAGGATGGAGTAAGACAGCCTCAGACTATAACACAACACTGAGAAATTCTTCCCAAGCTGACCATGAGCTCCAGAAAAAGGTTGCCCATTAGAAGAGTTCCTGCATGGCTGTCTCCAGTACTCCCACCAAGCATAGTCATTGGCTAGGGACGGCCTGGGGAGACTGAGGCCCAGGCCCCGAACCCCGCGGGGTGGATCCTGAAGGTGCAGCAGCAGGAAGCTGTCAGCTAACTACTCTTGGCGCAGCAGATTATCTCTTGAAGGGAGACCTGAGTAGTGCAAGCCCAAGGCTGCCAAACACATACATATGTAAATACGTATTTTAGACTGGTCATCCCTCAGTCTTTCTGAAGCTAAGACTAATTATATGCAATCTTCTCAACTTCTTATTTTTTTCCCCAGGATTCTATAATGATTACATGTATTTTTAAAGAGTGAAGGGAGAAAGTTATGTATAGACAAACATGTTTCACATTCTTTAGCAATTTTATAAAATAGGGGTTATTTTATTTAAAATACTGTCATATTTCCAAGTTGGCTGATAGTTCCATCATTTCTTTTGCCAAACAGATGAATTATTCTTAGAATTCTACTCTGTATTGTTGAATATCACTTATAGTCCATTAATCACTGGAACCCCAAATATCAGAGTTCTGTCGATGCCTGTGGTCAGAAATACTTGGACCTGAGTTACAGATTTCAAAAGTCCAAGTGGCTTAATTGTGTGATTTAAAGCCCTTTTCCAACTTTGAGGGTCCAAAGAGAGAGAAAGAGTGGGGTACAGATCCAGCAGATAAATTTGACTGGTGTCAGAAGGGAAATATCAAATTCCCTGTAAAGTAGCTCGAGATGGGTCAGAAGGAAGCAGAACAAAAATAGCTCTTGTTACAGACTGTACGTTAGTGCCTCCCCACACACACCAAACTTATATGTTGAAGCACTAACCCCCAAAGTGATAGTATTTGAAAGTAAGTCCTTCAGGGAATGATTAGGTTTAGACGAAGTCATGAGAGTAAGGCTCTCATATAAGAGTCCTTATTTGATGAAGAAGAAACCAGAGCTGGCTTTTTATCTGCCATATGAGGACACACCAAGAAAGCAACTGTCTGCATGCCAAGAAAAGAGTTCTCACCAGAACTCAATCATGCTGGCACCTTGATCTTGGACTTCCCAGCCTCCAGAACTGTCAGGAATATACTTTTATTGTTAAAGCCACCCAGTCTGGTATTTTGTTGTGGCAGCCCAAGCTGACTAAGCCATATGTCAGAGAAGTGGAGGAGATAAAGATGAATCAACCATTTCTTTTTGAGGGCAACTCACATCATCCCCTGCTAAATGGGGATACAGAAGATTCCTGAGTCTGGTGTGGTGTCAGAGGGAGAAAAAGCCCAGAGCAGAACGATGGGATAGAAAGCTAGACTTCCGTGGACCAGTAACTTTGTCACAATCTACAGAAATGGAAAAGCAAACAATGAAGTGAGTGGGTACAGATTATTGAAATTCACTCAAGCCAAGGATTTCAGGGACTGCATTGATCTACAGTGTTGAGCCATGGCTGTGTATGCTTGGAAACACTTCCCCTTCTCACCCACTGTACTGGCGAACGGAAAGACTTGATTGTGAGCCAGGGCTCTTAGAAGGGTACTGGGAGGAGGAAACTAGTGAGTCTGGGGTGTTCTAGCCTAGTTTGTGTTGTTCACACACTCTCCATTGTTCTTCCCCTGGCTGGTGCCACACCTGTTTAAATTTCAAACTTTACAGAGCCTATTTCATTGAGATTCTTTGTCCTGCCAAAGTGAACTGCTCAGATTTCTCCTTAAATATTACCAAACTTCCTGAAGTGAAAGAGAAATCATTGTCAGATATTGTTAAAGCAATGAGGGCCTTTCAACTTATAATAATTTTATTTTGCAAATCCTTTATAGGCTTTAAATGTACTTCTTTATATATTTAAATCTAAATAAAGTGATAGAAAAAAAATAAGAGGTGATGATATTTGGGGCTATGAAGCCACTTTTTACTTCTGAATGGCAGAGTGGCAAAAACACAAATATGAAAGGATGGTCTATTAAATGCTTTATTATATATATAATATATATTATCACAATTGTTAAAATTTAAATATGTATTCTGTAGATCAATACATCAATTGATGTTATTTCATCTTAAACAGAGAGGAGCATTTCTAAAACTTCATAAATGGTGTTTCAAGAGCTTTAGAAAATAACAACAATAATAATTCTCAGCCTAGTATTGTGGAACTAAGAAATCTAGATCATTCAGATAAAGTTCAGATAAGCATCTGAATGTCAAGTGCTTATCCTATTGAACCTGTTGCAGTTTAGCAATCTCTTCTGCATGTGTGATGCAATGTGATGTGTGCCTACGGTGAATTTCTTTGAGCACTGAATGATTTTCTTGCTTTCTGGTCCTCAGTGCTGATTAGTTCTTTCTTTTCTGGTTTGTTCATACAGAGAATGCTTTGACATAAAGTAAGCCTGAAACATCTAGAAAAAAAAAACAACAGCACAGAATTATACAGTTTTAAAAAAATTCCAAGAATTTTTATTACTGCACTCTGTCTATACATAAACCCATATATGGTTCCAAGGAATGGTTGATATATTTAACTATGCGAGTTAGTTCATCTTAATTAAAGCAAATGTAGACTTTTGATCTACGGAATAAACAATCTAACAATAGGAAAAATGCAATCTGTCGAGGCATATTTGAGTTATTTTGCAGTAATTGGCTTGGCAGCAGCTTCAGTCACAGATTTCTGTTTCACAGATTGTCCCCAAATGAATAAAGGTTTGCTTTGAAATGTAATTAATATTACGTTCAGCTGCAAGACATTCTCAGGTTGTCAAAGGAATTTGAAGGAGGTAGCTGCAAAAAGTGAACAAAATAAAAGTGAAACTGAAAAGTATTAAGTCAAATTAATGCACACAGAGT
This sequence comes from Potos flavus, assembly GCA_028534135.1. Taxonomy (NCBI): domain Eukaryota; kingdom Metazoa; phylum Chordata; class Mammalia; order Carnivora; family Procyonidae; genus Potos; species Potos flavus. Next base: position 115,605,056 of record CM052897.1, on the reverse strand, counting down.
AAACTGGACTGATGGAAAATGTCAGTGTCATGAACTAGATTTTACCGTCAGTTCAATATCCTATGAACATTAAATTTATGAATATGGCTACATAATTCACAGGGTTATATGTTTATTGGCGATGATTGCCTCGTTTTACCATTTAAGCATGAAGGACCGTGGGGAATGTCACAGCTATTCTGTAACGAGATGGAGCAGAACTGAAGGCAGCAGGGGCACTTGGGGAGTCAGGCCCCCTGAATTCAGGACACACCACCAGCCATCCTTCTTCCTTCACTGTAATCATCTACTTGCTGCAAGTCTTCAAATAAATACTGAATTCTATTGCTGAAGGATATAAATACTAGTTACATGTATTCACATACTACTGCTCTAATTACAATATGTTTCCACATTTTCCTTATCCTGACCATTCCATCTTAGTAGGGGACATGGGTCTATACAGAACACCAAAGAATAAATAGAAACATGGTGGCAGTTAATCATCTTTGGAGATGTCCTACAACCCAGTGTATTTAAAACACGTAGGCCCATGATGTATACCTACAATTGAATATAAGTAATAGGAATTGCACAATCTAGTGGAATCTTAAATAACCTTTTTTCCCCTTTTGATTAGGAAATTTGTAAATACAGTTGTATTTATTATCCTTAAAGGAGTTCACTGTGGTAGTTAATATTAAAATTAAAAAATATAAGTTATAATTTACAAATAAGAACAGATGATTTATTAAGGAATAAGCTAATGTTCCCCCCCCCCATCTGCTCTACTGGCATTAGAGACTTTCTTCTCAGCCTTACAGTGTATCTTAAAAAGGTATAATTATTTCACAAAGTAGCAGAAATTTGGTATTTTTGCAGAGTAGAATTTGTATTGGGAAATTATTCTGCGTTCGGATATCTAAATTATTTCCTATTCACAATTAGCCCTGCCTTTTGGTGACATATTTATCACTCTCATCATGTCACACCAGCTTCAACCTGTCACACCTAGAGAATTTGATAACACAAAGAAGTTTGGGAAGGATATTTTGAAAGGAAAGAAAAGGGGGAAGATTGGAAATGTGTCTTACTGTATATCTTAAATCTGGCTGGAAGACCAGCTTTTGAACAAGCTGTTATTTTCCACATGGGAGTAGCATTGCTACAGTAAAATGCCAGATTTCATCCATCATAATGTCATGGCTTATATTAAAATGTCTTCAGGGACCGAAGGGAGGGATGGGCAAAAGACATCAAATCAATTTTCAGGCAATTGCTATGGTTTTCAGGAACTAAGCCCTATGTGATAGTGTTATGGGTGCACAAAGGGAGGTTATAAATAAGGTCCATACATCAAGGGAGGAAGTAATTTAGAAAAAGAAAGCTGATTTGACTTTTGTGTGAATCTAAACATATGGTTGGGGCACAGCTGGGTTATCATTCTATACATTCTTACAAAAGAAAAGAACCAAATCAACACTTCAGAGAAAGTAGCCTATCACCAGAGTCTTGAAACTGACAGCTCTGAAACCATCTATTCCTCTTGATCAGTTGATAAGGACCCACAGTTATTTTGCATTTAAGTTATTTAATTACAAGAAAATCTAGTCAAGCATCATTATTTGATCACCTTGTTAGCCAAGAACTAACCTCTATATGGAAGAGTCTTTTCCTCAGAGGGTGGTGAGGAGGGATTGGCTCAATTAAGAGGCCTGCAATGCAGATGGCCCTTCATAAATGAAATTCTTCCTTCTTGATTGAGCAACTCATTGTTAAATTTATAAGATGTAAAGCACTGCAGCCTATATTTGGTAATACTGCCTTTACTCTGTAAACAGTCTATCTTCCAGGAACTTAATCATCACTAAATAAGCCTTGCATGAAAAAATTGAAAAGGGTGGTATTTCCATGCATTATTATAACTGAAAACAAAGAAGTGGGTAATGTGATGTGATCTTCCCAGCAGAATAAAAATTAAAATCTAAGTATTTGTCACAGTCTCATCTTCTATTGAGACTTTAATTGTGACAGTATAGAAGATATCTTTCTGCTAAACTGGAATCACAGTAAATCAACATATACAACAAAAATACTTTCATCAGTGTTCCCAATGCATAATTTTTGTCATCTAATTTGAGGAAGCATAGCTTTGTAAAAGTACTAATCTTCAAATGCCAAAATTGTTACATATTGAAAGAAGCTGTGTTTCAGTTTTTGGATCATCACAGTTAGTAAGTACACACTCCTACCCTAATGAAGGACATGCCATGGTGACATTGATGACATATTAGTGGGTATGCAACACTACATGCAATTATGGAAGAGAGTATAAAAACATAGTATACTTTTAGAAACTATAATATGTGCAGAGATGATTAATAAGGAGCCTAATTTGGGGAGTGACAAATTGCACAAAGAATAAGAAAATAAACTGCCTTAAAATTTTTCAGTAAGCAGCTCAGTTGGAAATAGTCCTAATATTCAGCTGTCCTAGGGGGAGTAGTAGGGAGAAAGATGTTTTCTTTGAATTTTCAGTTATGCTTTGTTCACATCTAAATCGGGAATTTCATAGACTCTTACAGGTCAAAATTAGTCAAGAAAGTCCAAATAGTTTTAAGTCAATATAGATGTCTCATTTATTTATATTATATATAAACAAGGTTCTATTACTTAACAAAAAAATGTTTGATGCATCATTAACGTTAAAGTAGTTTTTACTGTTTAATTATGTAGCTTGATTCTCAATGTTAGTAGACTAATGCAGTGTAATTTAATCTTATGTTCAACAGAATAGGTTTGTTCAAAGTGTTTATATATATATATGTATGTATATGCATGTATAAATGTTTATTAGCAATACAACACATTGAGTTAGCTAAGCTTAAGCTAGTCATTGATTTAGGTCAGAAGAGAAATGGTGAAGAACAAAACTATTTTGCAGAAGCTCTTGATAAAATTCTCTGACCAGAGTGAAAGTAGATCAATCAAGGACCTGATTATTGGCATGTAATTTTATTAGAATAATCATTCTAAGCTTTCCATACACAGCAGGAAACTTGTAGATTACTGGAACTACCACCATCTTACACATTCATTTTAATTTTTTAAAACATTGAAGGAAGCATTAAGCCACGAATCATTACAGAGTAATGCATTTGCTTTCCAAAAATGATGAAACTTCATGTGAGTTGAGAGGATTGTTTCTGTTTTTATATTATATCATTACTTTGTGATTTTTAATTAACAATGTATACATATAATAATACATTTACTTCTAAATCGTAGGATTCATTCAATTAGCAAACAGTTGTTGAGAGTTTGCTGTGCGAGGTATTGTGACAAATGCTGGGGCTACGGATAAGAATGATGATTACTATTATTATCATTGCTGAAATCTATTGAATATATCAAGTACTTTACATGCCAAATTTAGTTAATACTTATAAGAACAGTGTGAGTTGGTAACTCCTATTATCCCCGTTTTACAGACAGGGAAAGAGAGCCTTTAAGAGCTTGGAATGACCTTGCTAAGGTGACAAAGATGATAGCTTGGAAGGTAAATTCAGGACTTCCTGACTGAATGTTTGGCCATCCCAGGCCTCAAGGAGCCATATGTCATGAGCTAAGGGTTATGAAAACAACATATCATTCAAATTGGAGCATCTTGGAAGACATAGGGAACAAAAAAAAAAAAAAAAAAAAAATCACATTAAGGTGGGTCATGAACTTTTGAGGGAGTTTTCACAGCATTGCTCCTGACCTTAGAGAAAACTGCAGATCCTTCTAGGCTTCTACTTTTTTTTTTCTTTCACCTGATCTGTAGAAATGTTTCTTTTATCTCTTCATTGTTGAAAAAAATGTTGGATGGGTGGCTAAAATCCCTCAAGTGCCTTTCTTTATGATAAATAAGGAACAGCTGTAATTCCTGGCATAAGAATTATCCTCCTATCATTGCCCCATTTCAGCCTCAGGAGTCTGCAACATCTCTACTCCCATACAGTTACATTAAAGACACTTACCCTTGTGGAGCTATGCTGGGTCATGCACAGATTAAACACATGACTTCTCCTTGGGACTCTAAAGTAACACCTCCTAATTACACCCAAACATGGTTTGCTGCCTATGATTTGTTTTAATAAGCATGGGTTCTATTGATCAGGACTATGACCATTAAAATAAGGAGCTTTGAACTGGGAATCAGCACCAAAGGAAACTATAACAGTTGCCCAAACCGTGGACTGAGTCAAACATTATATTACTCTTTCATATATAAAATTAAAGGTAGGTAGGTATGTAGTTTGTTTATTTTAATGATTTTGGAATTAGAGAATGCAGCTAAGCAGTTAAGAAGGCAGAGAATCTGAGGTCAATTGTCTGGTTTGGATTTTGGCTTCATTGTTGGTTATCTATGCATTTTTGAGAAGTTGATTATTCATCTAAGCCACAAATTTCTCAGTATGCAAAGTAGGAAAAAGAATAGTGTCTCCCTCACAGTTGCTATGAGGATTAAATGAGATAATGTACATAAGCCCTTTAGATAAGTGTCTGGGATTCAGTTGACACTAAAAAAATAGGGGGAAAGTAGCTAGCTATTGTGGAGCAGCAGTTTAGGTTCAAAGTTGTAGTATCTACGCTTGGCCAAGTGTTTATACTTAGAGTGGAGGGCTGCAAAGCTGAGAATCCGGAAACATTCTATGGGCAGCAGAAGGAATGGGGAGAGTGGGGTCAGGCTGCCATGTTCTATTGTTTGTGCCAGTTAGGAATTTCAAAAGTAAATGTTTTTCTCCTCTGAAAATCTTCTCTTTATTTTCTTTTTGTTTTATCTCTGCTTGTTTTTCTTTGTTGAAGTTTCCTTCTCTTCCCCCATTCTCTCATCTTTATTTCTCTTTTCTGTGCCTTTCCATCACTTCTTGTATCTTCTCTCTGTTCTTCTCCATCCTGTTTTTTTGCTTCCTCTTTTCTCCTATTTCTTACTACAATTATCTTCTTTCCCTGTATCCTCATTCTCTATTTTTTCTTATCAACTTGTCACTTTTCTTGTTTTTCTTCCTTTTTTGTCTTCTCTCCATTATTGCTTTATTCTATTTTAATATTGTTCTTTAATCCTTTTACTAATTCCTTATATTCACAAACATAGTCAACCATATAAAGGACTTTGCCTCTTTGGGGGACAGTTAATACTTTTTAAATATTAGCTAGCATTAACATTTGCTTTTCCCTTCATTCACTTGTATACCAAAGTTTTTTCATTTTTGTTTTTGTTTTTTTTTCTCCCTCTGGGATACTGTGAAATGAGAGAACAAAAAAGTGACAATTTTGTGCTTGTAGATTCAAAAACTTATATCCAACAGTAAGAGAGGGAAGAGTTGAAATATATAGCCTTTGGGTTCTACACAAGGAGCTCCATGCTGAGGAGAAAGAGTAATAGCTAGAGAAACAAGAAAGTTGGAAGCCAGTGTGGATGCTAAAGGGAACTCCGCTACTCCCCCATCTTTTTGGTCTGGGAAGATACTGAGAAGGATGATAGATATTCCTTAAAATATGGAGATCTAAGAGTAGAAGAGGTTATATTTGCTTTCCATTTGGGAGTCGGCAGGGGTGGGTGGGAGGCAGTTTTTACATGTGACCTATACAACTACAGCAGGGATGATTGTAGGGAATTAATCACTCCATTGGATGTAGAGACAAAGCATTGATGAGCACAGTCATATCTGTGTCGATTTTGGAGCAGCTAAATATTTCTAGTATCCAGAAAGACAAGGAAGATGGATTGATAGATAGAGGTAGAGTAAACGAGTCATAGATCTTGAAGGTTGTCAAGTTAATGAAGAGAGGATTTTAAAGGATGGGCTGTTCTTTCAATGGGCATGTCAGGATTTGTAACCTAGATACTGCAGATATTATTTCTAATAAAGACCGTAAGGTACAATTACACATCTCAGTGAAAGCTAACACAGGATGGATCAAGGTCGAGCAGTGTTGTTTTCGACAAAACACCCATGAATGTTTTCACACTGCATAAACCCCTGAGGTCAGAATTGATCCTAAGGAGAAATAGATATGGGAGGAACATGGCTGAATCCAACAGCACATACGTAAAAGGGCCTAGGTTAAGTTTTAGCTGTGAAGATGAAATGGAAGCTCTAAATGGAAAATAATGCAGTTAATGTCACACCAAAATTTTTGACTTTAGAAAAATGAAATAGCTATATGGCATTTTCCCATTCTCCTTTGCCTTCATTCATTCACAATATTGCTAGCATAAATATTATCGTAGGTATTTACAGTAGTCATCCATTTAATACAGGCTTTGGATTCAGACCTGGCTTCAAATTCCTATTCTACTCCTTGCTAGTTATATGACCTTGGGCCAATTACTTACTCATTTCAAGCTCCACTTTCCTTCTTTATAAATTAGGGACAATAATATGTAGCATAATGATGTAATGTGGACAAAGCTTACAAATTGTAGCACTCAAATGGTAGCTCATATTAATAGTAATACTATTAAGCATGTGTAATTTGCCATTTTCCAGATTGATAAACACAAATCATAATTCTCATTTCTTTTGTAAACATTTGTCAACATCACCAAGTTAGTATAATTTAGGTTGATTGACCAACATAGTTTGTCACGCAGTTGCTCTCCTTCAGAAAGAGGGAGCCGTTAACAATTACAGTAGGACTATAGGACCATTCCAGACACTCAAAGATATATGTCTATCCTATGTTTAGGGAACATTTGCAACATGGAGAAAGTGCAGTGATGGTTCAAACACAAAAAGAATTAATTCTTGTCATCAAGTAATAAAAAATAAATTTGTGATAGAAAATTTAAAAATTTTTGAATATACAAAAGCAGCTTTTATTCTGCATCTTTTATTTTAAGGCAGCAATATTTAAATTAAAATATTTTAAAGAAATTAGCTCAATTTGTAATATATGTTAAAATGTGCTGTTATAAGAGATAATATAGAAACAAACAAAAAAAACTTTCTACTCCAAAAGATTTTCATTGTTATTAATACAAAAACATTTCTGTAATTGTCCAAAATAATGTGTCTGTTTTCCTGTAGTTTATATATTTCTGTGTAATTTGTAGTTTTTAAATTAGGTTTTATATTAATATATTGTTTTCTCTGTAAGATATATTTGAAATTCATACATTTAAGTCTTTGAAACTCTTGTTTTTCTTAAAAGAAAATTAATTTTAGCTTAAATTACTGACTGAAACCACTCCACTGAATTGATAAAACATTTTAGTCTCATATTGAATAGATTGCCATAGTTTTTATCTACACATTATAAACTTATTTTTAAGATCTTTTTAATACAATCCGATCCATATCTATATTCCAGTCATAGAAAAAGATTGATTTGTGCAGTATTTGAATGCATTTGTCTTCATTATTAGAAAGACATTGGATGCTCTGATAACAGGCATTTTGGGAGAAAGATGTTTTGTCACTGAGAATATAGCATTTTTTTCTCACTGTACCAAAAGTCTCATTTACAAGCACCCTGAAATATTTTATAGTATAATCTTCTTAATCTACAGAGAAGCAAGAAAATACATGCATCTCTAATATTCTCTTCAGGAGACTCAAAGAGTCTATTTTACATGAGAATTTATAGATTACCCATTCCAGGCATTGTGTCATTATAAGGAGTGGTAAATCAGACATGGCTTAGAAAGAGAGGGAGGATGGTTTCTTTTGGCCTACTGGTCATTGTCTTAAAAACTGATATTTATAGATGGAACCAAATTTAAAGTATTGAAAGAGGATCACATTGGGATATCTCATTAGGATTTGCATTTTATAATCATAGCCTCCCTCCATCTCTTAGAATTATACAAAGCCATTTTGTTCTCCTCAGCTTGAAGGCCCTGCCATCTTCTGTCCTGCCCAGCAGCACCTGCGTTTGGCCTATTCTTTGCCAGCAGTTAGCTCTTACCCTTCAAGTTATTAGGCAGAATTATTTCAGTTAGTCTTTGATTGCACTGTTTTCTCTCTGCGTGCTCCATCTCACCTAATTTTCCATTTATTTACCCTTCAAAGGCTTCTTTATACTCACTGTTTAGGCTTGTACTTGGTTTATTTGGCTGTCCACTTTAGAAAGATTTATTTTCCCCATTCTATTATCATGATCATGACTTAGTATGTAAAACAGAGTGCATATAGCATTGAGGTTATCACCATAGGCCTCTTAAAATCATGCATATGGATTAAAACTAAGCAAATGCACTTCAGAATGGGTGGGCTTTCAATATTTTTTAGTTTCAAGTAGTCAACTTGAATCCTATAACTCTTAAGATTAGAGAATTTTGTATAGTGAGGATTTTTTTAGCCCATTGATTTTCTACCCATTCTAACCTCCCAGTGCTATGAAATTCTTTTCTTTTCATTGACCGGACACTTTACTCTCTATCTCATTCTTCCCAGTATCTACAGAAAAAAAGCAGACAAATTTAGCTTGGATGAATATTGATTTGAAGTTTGGTTTAAGAAACAAACTTTATATCTAGGTTCAAGAGCATCATTAGATGTTACAAGACTGTAAATTCCCACTGGAATGTAAGTTGCATGAGGTCAGATATTTTTGACTCATCGTTCACTTGTCTATTCTCAGTGCCTAGAAACCTGCCAGGCATATAGTAGTTATTCAGTAGAAGTTTGTTCCAACAAATGGATCATTCTTCATAATCTCCCTAATTGAAACCAAATAAATTCCACATATATAAGTTTATTATATTCTTCCAAATTGCAATAAGTAACTACATAAGGCTCTGTTTTAGGGATAATAAAAATTAGACCTAGTTGTTTTCTGTTTACAAAACAGAAAACTAGAATAATGTGATTTTGAGATTGCAAAAACAGGCACTTAGAAGAATGAAATGTTATTCTTCTTTGAAGTAAGATCATTTTGTCCAGGGACTCAAGACATTTGTACAAGAAAATTATGCACATACAAGAAAAAACAAAAAGCAAAAGATAGTCCCGTAAGAAGGTAACATGAACAAAATAGACCATAGGTATTCCAAATAATGTTATCAGAGCTAAGCTTGTAAAATTTAGTCATATTAAGAACTGAAAATAGAGAGCACTGCATATATAAAAGTATTTCATGCAAATGTGGCTAAAATATAGTTTATAAAGGTAAAGATAGACTTCATAGTTTGACATGAAATATGCATATATGTGTATATATACACAGGAAAAGTGAGTGTATTCACTCATTTCCCATAAAGCCTGAGACCAAATGAGCATAGATCTTGGGCATCTAATGTGGGAAAAAAATCTGATGGAGGAAACTTCCCTCTTCTTTACTATTCACAATTTATCTCAAAAGGGAAAAACAACAACAAAAACTTCTATAGCATACTTTTGCAGTTACTGAAAGGAAGTGAATGGGGCAATAGGCTTCAGTACATGGAATTTTACTTTCTAGGCAGATTTTTTTCAGAAGATATCCTAATGCATTTGTTCGGTAGGGAAGGAGAAAGTAAGTGAACCAGAAAAACATTCAGCAACAGAAAGAGAACCTGGGTTTGGGGGAGGAAACAGCTCCGGGCATGGTTGTGAGGTTGTTCCCGTGGTGTTCAGTCACCTCATTTATGACAGTAAGGATGAAGGGGACACTACAGGGCTTGCCTCAATTGCCTGGATGTCACCAAGGAGGTAATACTATTAAGTCTGTTTTATGTAAAGTCTGACTCTTAAAATCATCCCTTCCTTTTTGGACTTTGTGGTCTTAGTGAATGGTATCTCGTCCATCTTGGTCTCTGCTGGAGCAGCAAATCCTGACTCAGAGGACCTTCAGGGAGTAGTTAATGACTCAAATTTATCCTAAAATTGTGCCATTATCCCAATGGAGGTGGGACTGAAAGAGAGTGAAATCTCTCAAATATACAGAATTAGTCTCTTAAATTTTCTGTTGTCAGTATATTGGGATTTATTATTTCCTTTCTGGCAGTATACTGAGGGTTTTAAAAGACTCAGTGATAACTGTATGTTTGGCAAGTTTTATTTGTTTTTATGCTGTGTGTGTGTGTTTGGAAAGGCACAGCTAAAGAGGTTATTTTAGGTTGAATAACAGTTGAAAAATGAAACTGGAAGTGAGTCCTATTGTGAAAAAAAGACCTCTTTGTAATGAAAACAATCCTCCTGAGCCACTTACTCAAATACAGATCTAAGAAGCATTTGCCAGCCCAGTGGTTCTCAATTATGCTGTAAGGAGCTTCTTATAAAAATACTTATTTCCAGGCCTTACCCCAGGCCAATTAAATTAGAGTCTCTTGGTGTGGAGCCCAGGTAACAGTATGATTTTAAAAGCTCCTCAGTGGTTCAAATAAATATACAGCCTGAGTTGAGAAAAGTTGCTCAAACCCTGTTCTCATCTGTGTCAAAGGAATGGTATACCAGAAGTTTGTTTGTGGAGCAGTATTTGTATTTCGAAATATATTTTCTCAAATGAACAGTGTTATACATTGTGGGTTAATTCCCTAGTTCCCTTTCCATAAAAGCGTAATTAAGCCCAATGTATCTGAAGTTTAGTACTCCACTAATGAAATTATGGAACTTAATCACCATGTATAACAGTGTTCTTACAAAAATAGGCTCTGAATTCTAAGGGCGGAAGGATAGAAAAGAGATGACTGCCTATAGCCCAGTCAAGGAGTCTTAGCTTTGCTCACTGTCTCCTGTCCTCCCCCCAGCCACATGTCCCCAAACGGTTTGCCTCTCATGACCCTGCTTTTCTACCATCAGGTAGAGTTTAACCAGCCAGCTTCTCTTCCACTGCTGCAACAGTGCTTCTTCCCAGGTGCTCCTCCCTTCTCTGGATACAGGTAGAGGACCTACTCCCCTTACTCTGTGTGTGTGTGTGTGTGTGTGTGTGTGTGTGTGTGTGTGAGAGAGAGAGAGAGAGAGAGAGTATCTATGGTTGGCATTGTTGTTTGTTTTTCTCCTCTACCCTCCCTCACTGCTTTTTTAAGTGATGGGTTGTCTTCTGCTAGCAATGCAAAAGTCAATATTTTTTCACTTCGACACTATAAGCACCCATATGCTTTTTTTTTTTCCAAAACAGGATACTTTTGAAAATGGAAAGGATGTAAAATAACTGTGCTGGGACCACAAAAGTAAACCAAGACAGTTCTAGGTGAAAAGAAATGTTTGTTCCCCCTAAAAGTGGACTTTTGGCTACTCAAAAGATTGGTATAAGATTCATCTGCATTTCATCACAGACACTAAATGCCAGCAAGGGCCTTAAAATAGTGTAGGAATGAGGTTGAGTGGGGAGTATTACTATTATTAAGGGAGATATGTATAAGGCAATAATCTTGCCTTCATTTCTTTTTCCCTTTGCTACACAAATTGTCATACTGGTCCAGAATCACCACTCTTATTTGGGGTGGCATTAAGTAGATGGATTGGCTGAGTAAATAGATGGGGGAGGAGAAAGAATTCCCTAACTAACAGTAGTCTGAGTGAAAGGAAATGAATTAAACATCCAGGGGAGTTCTGAGATACAGAGAGACTTGTATCCATTGAGTCACTGAGAAATACGTTGGCTATTTTAGAGGAAGGGCTTCTTTTGTCAAGGATAAAAGTGAGTTAGACAAATCAGAATGAGAACTTTTCATAAAACCTGGATGTTAAATACTTTTCATAAAACCTGAATGCTAATAAGTAGAGGCCTGGAGATTTGAGAGCTTTTTACACCACTGCCCTTTGTTCAAAAATACTAAATTTTAATAAACTGAGTTATGTCTGCTTCTTATTACCCAGATATCTTCCCATGTCCCTTCTTTCCAATTGTATGCACATGGTTGGCATCTAGCGAGTCAAACCAAGATGGCAGTATGTGGTGCCTCCGACTCATTTGGGAGTGAGTCCATCTCTACTTATGTGGACATCTGTCAGAGGACATTTCTACTCTTTTCTACATGGCAAAGATGGAGAAAAAGGAGCTATGGAAATCAGTACGTGAAATGTCAACCTCATGGCACATTGATTTTTTGGATTTCCTTATTTGTCCCTCTGGGAAAATCATTCACATGACACTTGGCACAATTAGTCATCCAACTGTATGTACTGGGATTTCAGATGCCTTCAGTTTTTGAGCAGACTGGCAGTATGTCCAATATGATTGATCTTGTCATTATTTTCCTTCAGTTTAAATTTATGATCTAATGATCAATTTGATCCCTAGGGAATATTTGAAATTGAGCTGATTTACTCTTTTTATCAATCCCATTTTCCTATTTCAAGACATCTGACAACCAAATCAAGTTTTTTGGCTCACATAAAAATCAGTTATTAATATTGGAATGACCAGATACTATTATTTAATATGATTAGAAATAATCTGTCTTTTAAAAAGGGTTTTCATAATATTATGTCAATTTTGTTAGATTTCTAATAAAAATATGTCAAATGAATGCAAATATACAAATTGATAGATGCATAAAAATTATTCCAAAAGAATATTCAGTTATTTAAAAATTATTTTTAAACATACACTACTTGCTATACACTTTAAAATTTATGGATGTTATTTGATCTTCATGGTCAGTCCCTGAAGTTGCACTGTTTTTGAAGAAAAGGAAACTAAAACAAAATCATTAAACAATATCCTAAGACTATATAGTTTTAACTGGCTGAGTCAAGATTAAAACAAAAACAAAAAAGACCCCTTTTTTTCTGACTCAGAAGCTTGGGTCTTAACCACTCTACTCTTTCATCCATTGCTAATGTATTTTTCATAATCTTCCTCCTTACATTTGTCTTTTCGATTCTGGAGGGTGCCAAGGAAATTTTATAGCCCTCAGGTACCTACTCCTAGAAAACTTACTTTGACTGTTTTGAAGTTATTCAATCCTGTTTGTGCTATAAAAGAGATCTTTCTCAAACATAATTGTAATAATGTGATTTAATTTTTCAGAATCATGACAGAATGATCAAACTTTTTAGCAAGTCTTCTAAGGAGCCAAAAAAATATGCCCTCTTATTGTCTACTCAAGTTCATCTCTTGCACCATTGCCAATACATAGAAATATTTTCACAGAAGTACATGGAGTTCCTAGAATACTCTAGGTTTCCTATGTCTACTTTGTTGTATGGTCTTTTCTCTGCTTAGAGTCCATCCTTCATCACCAACCCTTTCTCACTTGCCTGAGTACCTCCTACTCATCCTTCAAGTCTAGCTTAGAGTTTCTCTTTCTACTGAGCTTTACTCTGCTAGATGTCCCCAAATAGCCTACTACTATGACATGGCCTCTTCCTACAGCTGCTCTGTTCCAGATCCCTAGCAACCCTGATCTGCACAGCCTGCATGTACACTCATGGTTAATAAAGGAGGAATAAATAAAAGAAAGTAATTTACTTGTAAGTGTATATGTTTAGTATACTACTCTCAGTAAGAAAAGTTGTTAGTCTGGGTTGAAGTTGAAAATTCAGTGTGGAATATGGAATATTAATAGTCTTATTGTATCACATTCTCCATTCATAAGCTATTGTTACTTTTGCCCCCTGATAAGCCAACTATTATTTTCATTATACATGGAGAACACTAGTTGGCTGGCCACTTTTATGACTCAGATCACCGATGGGAGACCCCAGGAGAAATGAAGATTGCGGGAGGGTCTGTTTTCTCATGCCTAACAACTGAGAACTCATCAAAAATCGGCCCAGCGAAATGATGCTTAAGTAGTGTGGGCATGTGATGGGCAGTATATAAGTGCCTGATAGGCCACTTCCATGCAGAGACTACAGTTGTTCAAGAGGGGTGCAGAAGATAGAATCAGGCAGACCTAGACTGGAGCTATAGCCATTCCATTTTCTAGTGTCATGATCTTGGACAAATAACTTCTGTGTTCCCAGGGACAAGTAACTTCTCTGTTCTATGTATTATACATAGAATCTCAAAGTATTGCCATAATACTTTTAAAAAGCAATAAGACAGATTAGCTGTTACAATGACTACTTTGTAAATTTTTTTCTCTTAGGGTATTTTTGTCTATTTCATTGACAGGTTAATTGGATCTTATGACACTTCTAGCTGTCTGAGGCTGTTTATTTCAGGATCATTCAAGAGACATTGCTCAAACTTCTCTTATAACTTAGGGCCTAGAACTACAGACTACTTTTTTTGCTTTGTGTCCAAAACAAATCAGATAGCATTTGCAGCTGCTTATTAGGGAAAGCTAAAGACAAGCTGGTGAAAGATTCTGGGTTTTCTAGATTCTCTCACATGAGAAGAGGAATGAAATACATTGCCTGGGCTTAGCACCTAACCCAGTGGCTCAGATTTCACAGTTTTGAATGAAAATTTAATCCGTACACTAGCTTTTTGGGATCATAGAGAAAGCACTGGGAACGGTAGCTTGGAAACCCAGAGGTAAGGCCAGAAAGAACAGAGACAAATAGGTTGACTGGACCATATGAGCAATCCCTATTGAAGGGACATGCAGATAAACTGGAGCCAAAAAATGGTAGGAAACTATAACCTCTATTAGCTACTCTTCACTGCTACCAGCCAAAATGGCTGTTCCATTTTTTATGTTACGAAATTGTGGAGAGTTGCTTATTACATCAGTTAGCTCAGTCTTACCAAATCATCAGGAGAAAGAGGAGGGATGCTGTTTTGGGCAGAGGGAACCGCATGCTAAAAACTTCTGCAGAATTAGTGAGCCTGGGAGTATAAAAGGTCAGTGTCGTTAGAAGAGAAGGAGGGGGATGCTATACTAGATGAGAGTACTACACATGGTAGCCATGAGTCAAGGCGACTTGTCTTTACCTGAGTGTAGTTAGAAATCACCAAAGTGTGCTAATCAAGGAAGGGCTGACCTGATTATACATATACCAATGAGTTGGAGGTGGGGCAGAATGAGTATGGAGAGGCCACTAAACAGGCTATGACAGTAGTTCAGGTGAGACTTTACGGTTACCTAGAGTAAGGCAAGGACAATGCTGGGGAGTGACTGACTGGTTTGAGAGAATTTCAGAAGGGAAAATGGATAGGACTTGTGCTATGTTTGTTATTGGAGGTAAGGGTGATATTAAGAACAACAATTATTGTGTCTTGCATAAGTTAAATGGAGAGCAGTTCCGTTTAGAGATAGGAATCTGAAAGAGTACCAGGTGGTGACCAGTTTGAAGTGGGTGATTCAGGGAGTAATAATGGATCTCATTTTAGAAATGTTGAGTTTGAAGTGCTTTTTAAATAACCAAGAACACCACGACTACATTGTCAGGCATATGGTTTAAGCTTAAATGAGAGTTTGGGTGAAGATTATAAATACACAAGTTATCTGTGCACAGGGGGAAAGTATAGCCAAGGGCATGAGAGATAGCTCCTAAACATGGAGACTAAAATAAGAAGATGAGAAGGCCTGGAACTGTAGCTGGGGAGATGCAGGCATTTCATGTTAGAGAAACTTGGCAAAGGCTTGGAGAATGAGTGGTCAGAGCGGTAGGAGACACCAAGAGTGAGCCATACTGCCAATCATGGGCTTCAGGTGATGAGGCTGTGTCAGTGCAAATTCTTCAGTTGTAGCAAAAGCACTGCTGTGGGGGGTGAGGGTGGGGAATACTTACAAAGGGGGAGGCTGTTGTAGGAGAAGCTGAGGATATATGAGAAATCTCTCTGTGTACCCCTCAATTGTGCTGTGGACCTTAAACTTCTCTAAAAAATAAAGCCTTAGTAATAATTTTAAAAATTCTAGGAGACATAAATAAGGAATGTGTGGAGTTACATAGCCAACATAAAAGTGGTTTTCAAAAAAGAGTTCATTGTGTCAGTTGCTACTGTGAAAGCAGGTAGGATGAGGATTAAAGATTAACTGTTGAATGGAGTCATAGGATCAGGTGGAAGGAGAACTGGAAAAGTTGAAGAACGCAGGATTAGATGTATGTTTACTTAGTACTGCATATTCCTGAAGTCTTAGAACCTGCTTTTCCGTTTCATAATATGCTTGTGAAGCTCCTTCCATGTTGTTAAATATTATTCTAGCAGAGTGCTACTAAAGTTTATTAAATGCATTCCATGTTGCTGGACATTTAGTTTGATTCCAACTTTTTGCCACTATAAACAATCCTATAATGAGCACCCTTGTAGCTCTGTCTTTTATGAATATAATTATGTCCTTCAACTACATTTCTGAAAGTGTAATTGCTAGGTTAAAAGTTGTTGTATTTTTTAAATGTAGAGTTACATCATCACTGTTGGGATGTAACTTAGCCACTCTGAGGCTAAAGCTGCATTGTCTCCCAGTATCTTCTCTCTGGAAAATGAAGTGAGTCTAAGTAATTATCCATATTCAGATTATACATGTCTCTCGGACTTGTTTAAGGTAAACCGCAATACCAACTCTTACTTCTAAAAATCAATAAATTATTAATATTTAGTTCTCACTGTATAGCAGGAAATCCTTTAAGTTGGTAGGTTGATAGGTATAGAATGATAAATAAATAGATACAAAGATAAAAATGGATGGATGGATGAATAAAGAAGAGAAAAGTAGGTAGACATAGACAATTCTGTTAAGATTCCCTTTTATCCTTCCATTATTTCTCTTTAGATATTAAGTGGACATAGAAGAGCTAGACTATTTTTCTCTGGTAGGATGAGTGAATGCTCATGTTCAATTCCAAGGAAAAATTCTAGGGGACCTACACCCAAGTAATGATGATATCCCAAATGAATGGAACATGAGACTAGCTAGTATTAAGGAATAGCATTAGAAGGGCCCGTGTGCTCTATGGAAATCCTAAGGTTGTAAAATAAATGTCCTAATATTCCCATTTCATGGTAATATCCAAAAATATCAGAGGATTGTTTGCATAAAACTTTGCATTTTATGATATGTTTCCAATGCCGTATTTCTAATCTTCAAAATAAGCTCTTGAGAAACAGAGACGTGCTTTCCACAAAAGAGAAGAAATCAAAAAAGGAAGAGTGAGAAAACAAGGAGAAGGAGGGGAGGGAAGGAGATAAAGAAGCTGAAGAGAAAGGGGACTTGCTTTACTCTAAGTATGTAAATTATAGAGTAAAAAAAAAAAATAAGAAATGGGGAAAGCAATTAAGCAGCATTTTTTCCAACAAGAAAGAGTATGGAAGTCTCTTCTGAGAGAAGGTATTTGTTTTCCTGGGCAGAGACTAATGTTGAAAGGCAGGCAGATGGCTCTTACTACCTGCATCCATACCTTTTCCATTTTGGAAGTTACAGTTTTAGCGAAGAGGCATTAAGATAATAAAGCAAGTAATAAGGTCTTTTGGATTGAATGGGGATAGGTGCTAACAGCTTTTTTCCAACCACTTAGAAAATAGGAGATATTTCTAATACAGCCTACCTAAAATGAAAATTGAGAAAACTTATTTTTAAATGCCACTGTAATAAATCAGACTTTAAGGCCTTTATGATAATTACAGCAAAAAAAATTCAGAGATTAGATGCTATGAGACACATCTAATTGATTCATGATAAAATGCAGTGTGTATGCCTCTCATTTGGTTATTATAAAAACTATCCAGCCACAAATTTGTATCCTTTTTCTTTCTCAGGTTTCAAAGTTACAAATGAAGTCCGTGAGTATTCTTAACTTTGGGAAATAGTGCTTTATTTGTGCTTTATTATCATCTTAGAGCATATTATGTAATTCCACGGTTTTGTATTGATTACTTGTTTTGATGTGCCGTGTTTCCCATAGTTCCTTCCCTCTACCGGAATTCACACATGACACTTGGGAGCCACAGTACATAATAGGGAACCACCTGTTGGAAAGTTTTACTTGTCTGCAAAATAATCTCATTAAATATTTTCTTAAGACCCTTTCCAGCTTGAAAAGTATAGGATTCTTATTTTCATCTCTTTGCACTTTGTTTTTTTTAACTATCACTTTTATAACTCTTGATAAAAGGGTGTGCTATATAGTTCCCAGTGTAAAACAGAATCTCAGATCATTCATGTCCCACTTAGAGCTATGAGGTCTTGACCCATTTGCAGTGGAATGGTATTCTAGGTATTACTCACTCAGTAATGGGAGTTAGAATGTGGTTTCTGTGTCTTAGTGTATGTATACATCGCGTGTACTGATACTTACATTACAATGAAATGTGTGATTGCTACACTTGTCCTGTAGTGCAAAATCAGCTTGATTACTATGTTATTACTTATTTATATATTGATAAAGTTATAAAGATATTCGATTTATATTTTGCATTTCCTTCAAAGGACAAATTTATGTATTTTAAATTGCCATTCTCAGTATGAAATAAAAATAATTGCTTATCTTTCATCTGTACATTCATCTTGTGAACATTTGCTGGCAGAGAGAGACTTCCTTACATAGCGAATGGGCTTGATTTGCTTCCAAATAATATTCTGTGAAACTGAATTTGGTTTCGTAATTTCAAACAGAGCAGAAATAAGATGAATCTTGTCTTCCTTATTCTGGGAAAACTAAATTTGTTAAACCTCTGTGCAACATACTTAAAGCAAAAGATTCAGATTTGGGGAAATTATAATTCTAGCTTTCTTTCTGATTTCCTTCTCCACGATGTTACTGACATTTTATGTGACCTGAAGTAAGTAATATAAATGCATCATTTCCCTTTAGTAAGTGAGTATTACTGTTGAGCCTCACAGGGGTTTATAGAAGTTGTTAATTTGTTAAGGGCCTTGTGCATGAAGGGTGCTTTAAGTTACATTTGTTTTATAATCAATTTTGAAAAAGTCAAGAATTAGAAACATGGGATACTTCCATATTTACATTGAATACATGATATGTACATGATACATTCCAAGCAGATTCTTCCACTGCTGCTTTTATACATACCACGATTTTTTTCTCTCTCTTTTCTCTCCTGCCAGCTTGTTTTACCCCCATGGACCATCTTAAAGGAAGACAGTGAAACTAGTATAAAAAATATAAATTACGAAAAAGGAAAAAAAAAATGGCTTTTAGGGAAAAAAAAGTCATGATGTTGGGATAGGTTCTCCATTAAAAGAAGTTTCTTGCCACGTATTTCCTTGCCATGATCTCTTTCTTGCCATGTATCAGACCTTCAAAGAGGATTTATTTTATAATAAATATCCAGCCTTCACAGTCCCTTTGGTAAATCACAAGGGGCTGCGGATATGACTTCACTAACTATTTAAGCTACAGTTCAGTGGTACTGGAATCTGTGTCTCGAGTGACAGGCATGAATGAGGAGAGCATGGAGGTTACGGAGCTGTTGGACAGCCTAGCAGCAGCCCTTGTCCACATCGTGTCGTCTGTACAATTGTGTAGCTGCGTCATCCATAGGGTAGTAGCAGTTAAGGTCCATGGTCAGTGTATTGTGTGCCCACCATGCCCTTTGTCTTCGGGAATAAGCTCTGTTGTTACAAAATCAGAGAGCTCCTTTCTGTTTTCATATCCTGTTAACCTCCCAGGGGTATTAGATGCTTTCAGTCACTTCCTGATCACAAAGCACTGCTTTCCTTGGCTCTTCAGACAACACAGCCTCCTGATTTTGCTCCTTCTCAGGCTCCCTTATTCTCCAACCCCATACACACTTCCTCTGCGACCTCCTCCCCGCGGACTGTGCTCGTATACTGCTAATAACTCCAAAACCTACTTGCATCTAGGGCGAGTCCTTGTCTCCAGATGGAGACCCTTCCCACTGCCCATCAACTTTGATATCCTGCAGGCACATCCCCAAGGAGCCCACTAACGTAGTCCTTTCTGCCCTTCTCCAACAGTGCATCTCCTCTTGCATTCAGTACCTAAGTGAACTGCCTCCCTTATGGCCAGAGGATGCAGGGGCTCATCTTTGTGACCTCCGCCTCTTCCACTTACCACCTCTACCAGTCTGTCACTGAGCACTGACCTTTCTCCTGAATTCGTCTGGAGGGCAGATCACAGGGCTCTGGAGCAAGACTTCCTGGCTTCAAACTCAGCTTTAGCCTTTTGGGGAATGCCTGAGTTTGAGCTGATTTCCTCTTTAAACTTGAGTTACCTCAACTTTTCGTAGAAAAGTAGTACCTGCATTACAGGATTCGTGGGTGTATGTGTGTGTGAGAGAGAGAGAAAGAGAGAGAGAAAATTTGATGAGACAGTTCAGGAAAAGCACTTGGTCTAGCCTGTGATAGCTACTCATACAAGTGAGCTCTTCTTATCATCTGCCCCCACCCTCCATCGTGCCCTCCCCTGCCTCCTACCGCAGGCCTTTCTCCTTTCTCTGACAAGGGTCACTTCAATAGCTTCCCCACTGACCTCCTGCCTAAAGTCTCCTCCAGGATCCAGTCTGTTCTGCATCCTGCAGTCAGATTGATCTCTCTAAAATACAAGGATGCTTGTACACTTCCCCGCTCAATACCCTTTATTTATTTGCCAATAGTTTTCAGATTCTTACCCAGATGCATGAGATTCATCACCTGACACCCTGGCTTCTCCTCGGGCATGCTCCTCAACTGTACTGAAATTTCCGCTCCTGGGATTCAGCACACTCTCTTCCTGATCTGCACACATGCCCTTCTCAATGTGAGGAACATTCACTCCATGTTGTGACTCACCCAGGCCAGTCATGCCTGTCCTTCCTGTTAGCCTTTTTTTTCCAATTTCAGTTAGGTGCCCCTGCTGTGTGTTCTCACAGCACCAGCACTGATCAGAGCACACGTCTTCTGGTGGTGGGGTTTTTTTTTAATTAAACAATCTCTCTTCTGAGACAGTTCTGTCAGCTTCTAACCTGTGTGTTTAACCATGCCTTACACAAAGCAGCATTATCTTATGCAAAATAAATGGCCTTCAATGGTAACGTGTTTGCAGCCTTGTTCCTTTCCCTGGGGTCTCTGAGATAGAATTTCTGGACATAGATCTCAGTGGTGTCCCCAGGAACATATCTGGACTGGCTCCTAGCAACATATATTGCTTGTGATACTGAAGTTTTGATATAATTGTGTTATATTTGCCCTATCTGTTATTTTGCCATTATTTTATTTTGTAAATGAGGAAAAAGCAGAAAACTTACATGATTTTTTTTTTCCCTAAGATTTTAATTAATTATTTGACAAAGAGACAGTGAAAGCGGGAACACAAGCAGGGGGAGTGGGAGAGGGAGAGCAGGCTTCCTGTGGAGCAGCGAGCCCGGTGTGGGGCTTGATCCCAGGACCCTGGAATTAGGACCTGAGCCAAAGGCAGACACTAAACTGACTGAGCCACCCAGGCGCCCCAACTTATGTGACTTTGAATCATTCATCTAACTGGAAGACCATTTTCTCGCCAGTAGTTCACATCACTAGCAAGGAGAGGAAAACAAGGAAGCATAATTAATACAGTAGGCTTGCAAAATTTGAGGAACCAAGAGCACCTCTGAACTGAGGAGCAGATTCAGACCTGTATGACTTTTTTTTTTTTTTTTTTTTTTTTTTTGTGATTAACAGTCTGGCAAAGGAAAGAGGCAGAAACACCAGCAGTGTTCTGCCCTGAAAATGGGAACACAAGTGCCAAATGCAACCACCTTTACAAGCACCAAGGGAGGAAAAAGAAAACAGATTAGTTGTTAGCACTAACAACACATGTACAGGATAGCACTGATACAAATGTGTCAAAAACACAAGTGTTTAAAAGGTGTTTCCTCAAGAGAGTACTTTCATACGCTTTAAATAATCCTTAAGTAGAAAATAAAAGTTATGCATGGACTTCACATTAGGTATTTTTCCTTAAAACCCCTCAAACTGGATGTGAGGACAAACTCTGCATTTTTTATTACTTAACTAGAGGAGAATATTTTAGATATTTTTTAGCTTCTTTAAACATCAGCTCTGACTAAAAAAGTGTATGCCTAGGTGGGTGTTGATTAATGGTGCTAAGAACACTTTGTGTAGGATTTTATGCTAATTACCCTTTATACCCTAACCCGTGTCAATTTTAACAATCTAAATTAGCATTTTCTCCTAGGACTCAGGAATGTGAGAATTGTGAAATTGGCTCAGTAAGCTGAGTTAGCAGTGAGAAAATTGAGATGTTCTATATTTCTATATTAACATCTGCTGCTTGTTCAAAGCGTGATCGTTTCAAAATGATGAAGATGTTGGGCAAAAAAATGAGATGGGAGAGGTATGGCATACTTTATATTAAAAAAAAAATGTAATATTGTCCTCAACAGTTTCAGGTAATCAAGGCTGGAATAATGGATTTTTGATATACACTGTTTGAGAAATTGATTGCAGTATTGTAGATAAAAATATTTTAGCTTCTTTGTTATTTTGGCACCTGTGTAATAGAACACACTCTAGAAGACGTTTGGTTATGGAAAAACATCAGATTAAATCCCAGTAAAAATTAACTTTCATTTTGTTTATTTTTGAGGTAGTTTAAACAGGAAACAGGAATTTCCAGATGGTTCTTTTTAAACTAAAATCTAAATCTCTTCAGGGAGGAAGATTTATAAACTTCTATCTCATAAGATAGAATGTGGCCTGAAACATTTAAAAATCAGAGTAGCTGTAAACTGCATATAGAAGAACCTTATCCATCACCTGATTGATCTCGTCCAGGTTTGTGTACTGGTTCAGTGTCTTGTACTTATCATAAACTTTAAACCCTAAGATACACACAGCACTGTTACGATGACACTTTCTTGGAAGCAAAATCATGCAATTTCAGATGAGTATTCAGTTGCTATCAAGTCAGTTAGAGCCAAGTACCTGCTTTGTTGTACATACATTGTTGGTGAAATCTGAAGCACAGAATAATTCTCGGTTCACAGTTAAATGTGCCCAGAACTCTTGACTTGTTCCCAAATGCAAAAGCTGTCCCTGCTGACAGGAGTTGAAACCTGGATGCTAGTTGAATTGGATCAGTAATGAGTTGTTCTAGTTTCCTCAGCATTCTAGTGAATACTTGAGTGAGGATCAAGACTTCTCTATAATCTCTCCAAGTTCTAGCATTAGAAACAAACATTTTAGAAGGAATGGCTGCCTCTCAAGACTCTAGTCTAAGGGTTGTGCAGGGAGGCCTCAGAGAAACAGCTGCAAGCCCTTGTCTGCTCCTTGACATTTCCGGGAACATCTACTAACTCAGTGAGGATATGGAGGGCAGGCTCTTCGAGGAAGGGGGCGGGCACTCTTGAACAATGCTCAGGTGTGTGGTATTCCAGCATTCCCTATTTGTCTTCCCTTCTAAACAAACCATCTGCTGTTATACTTCCTCTCCTAGCAATGCCCTTTATGGTTGGAATTTCCTCTCCCCTTTCAAGTCACCTTCTTAAATCCCAGCAATATTGCGTTCATACCCCCATAGACTACAGTACTGCAGAGTCATAATACGGGAAATTTAGGTCACACAAAAACATTTATTTCAAGACTAATTTTAAATGCTAAAAAGCAAGTTTGTGGGGAGGGTAAAAGCAGCTAAGGTATTTTAGGAGCATATAAATCTATAAAAATCTCACTTCAGAATCACATTTCTGCTATGTGGTACTTACCAAGTTTTTGTGTTTTCTTTTTACTTTTTGTTTCAGTTTTGCATTATTTTTGCCTGATTATATGATAATTTTTGCAAATGTAAAGCTTTACTTGCTCTAATATTGCCTGTTTATTCAACATTATCTCTAATATTTCATAGGGCGCTTTTTACTAAATTAGCAGCATATCATGGCAGTTGTTTGGCCATCTTCATAGTGTTTTTATTGCCTCTAATTTATATTCCAGCCTTACTGATATTCAGCTTGTTTTCAGCACAAGGTCCACCACTTAACTCATGTTTAAAAGGCATTTTTATAGGACATTAAAAATATTTTACAGTATAATAACAGAATGTTCAAATGATAGCACAATAATCACCAAAATAACTCAGAAATTTTAATTTAACAACAGGATTTTTCACAAGCTACTAACAATGGATGTTACATGAAATTTCTGCTTACCAACTAAAGTAGAACCACAAAAATGTGAGCATAGGTTATAATTAACTGTGAAATCATGCGGCACATACTTTTTTTTTTTTTTTCGCACATACTTTTTAAAAAAATTATGGAATTTACATTTCAAATGACTATAAAATGCTATATTGATATTTTACAAAATATTTCATATTTGCATAGTTCAAAACATTCAAATGTGACCATATAATTTTTAGCTCAGACAATGTATCCTATCATGAAATCATGCCCTGTTAGGAAATATACACCGTTTTTACTACATCCCACAGAACAGAAATGTATACTACATTTAATTTTATTCCCAGTGATGACAGGCTTTTGGAATCAGATGGACTTGGGTTAGAATCTACCTTCTGCCACTTAATAGCTTAGTGGGGAAGGACAGTTGCTTGACCTCTCTTGAGTTTGACTTTCATCATCTGTAAAGTGGGCGTGAAGTTATGAGGACTAAATAAAATACTGGGAATTGTCATGAGAAATGTACAAAACACCTAGCACTCTACCTGGCATGAGGGAGGTCCTCTAAATGTTTTCTCTTCCATGAGATTCTTCTTCCACTGCCAACACTGGCCTCCCCTTGTAGCCATACTTCCCAGCTCTTTCAACCAAATAGTTATGTTTCTCCTATTTAATCTGTGCTTTTTTTTTTTTTTTTTTTCTCCTCTACCATATCCACTTTCTGGGCCAGCTCATCCACTCTTAGGGCTTCAAAGAGTTACTGTGGCAGTGATATCTGAAGCTATGTCTCTTACCATGTGTTTCCCAATCAGTCAGTCTTATTTCTGAAGCCTCCTGGACACCTTGCTAGGTTTCCTTTAGGCATCCCAAATCCAGCCATTTGAATGTAAGTGGTATTTGATGTTGTCTCCATTTCCCATCTATCTAATGAGACAGGAATGTTATGAATCACTCTCCTAAAGATCACTTGAACCCATATCCCCACTTCATCACCATATTACTGTGTTAATGCAGACCCTCATCCCTTCCAGTTCAGTCCCCAACCCTCCTAAAAGGCCTGTCTTCCTCTTGCTCACTGCACGCCATCTTCACAATCCCTTCATAGCCATATCCACCTTCTTATAGTGCAAATAGAGCCATAAACTCCTCTGACTTAATCTGTTTTTTAAAACTCTTCACTACTTTTATGTCAGAATTTAATTTCCATTTTGTGATGTCTAAGACCCTTCATACTCACTCTAAATTCTATGCCTTGCTCATTCTTTTTCCTTTGCCTAGAACATGCATTCTTCTCAGCCCTGTGGATTCATGCCTGTATTCAAAGACTCAGGTCAGGTTCTCTAAAGAGTCATTCTCGATACTCCGCAGGCAAAAGTGTGCTCCTTGGAATCTCACACAGTCCATAATTACAGCATTTAGCCATTTGACGTTTTGCAAGCAAATGGTAGCAATCAATCTGATGAGAACACTTTGAAAACAGTATCTGCTTCTAACTAATTTTACTTTTCCAGAGTCTGTACATGGTGGAGATTGGTTTTTGAATGAATGAATGAATGAATGAATGATAGAATGAATGAATGAACTCTGTTCCCTTCTGTCCTGGTCTTGACAAGCTAAAATGCATGTGGTATCTTCCTACATTTACTTATGTGCTTGGGGGCAGCTAGGTATTCCAATAGTAATGAGTTTGGCCCCTGTCCATTCTTTCATTAAAATAAAGCAGGCTTCCTGCCAAACCTGACTTTAATCTTGAAAATTTCTGTCTTCAGAATAAACTTTTGCCCTCTTTCCTAGCCAGAAAAACTTCAATCACTTTGCTTCTATTTTGAAGAAGAATTGCTCCATTATTTTTCGTATATAAAGATTTCAAAACTCTCAGAATCTTATTAAAAATTAGATCATAGGCTTTAAAGATTTGATAACAAAATCATCCCCAAATAAATGTTAAAATCTACTTAATGCAGTTATCCTAGTTAGGCATCAAAAATTTTTTTTGTTATATACACAAAAAAGGGTACCTGTACTGTGTCTAATGGCCTGAAAAATGCAGTGAAACTACTGGACTACTCAGTGTGCCACATATATCTAATGAGGAAAAGTTGCACATCGTCAAACTACATTTTTCATCGTTTTTGCTTAATTTAAACTATAGTCAGAAATGTACAAATTGTTGCCTTCATTTCTTTCGCTGAAGCATTTACATGTCTGAAGTCAAAGCTATTTCTTTCAAACTTGATCTTTATTAAATATATCTGATTTACGTGCTGCAGGCTTGAGAAAGGTCAAATTAAATTCATCATAGTTTCACTTTCCACTGGCATCTGGTATGCAGCATGGTACTGATGTTATAAATAAGGCTTCCTCCTAAGTAACAACATGGTGTCTTAAATTATATTCAGCACCATAAAAAGATTCCAAGTCCCATTCTAATCAGGCTCCATGTCTCTGGCATGTCACATATGGCCCCTTTTGAAATTTGTTTGAATATGTCTTCATATTTCAAAGAATTGTGCATCAGAAGTTGATTTATAAGAAGGAAATTCAGAGAACAGCACAGAAAATCATACGTTCACTAAGGAGATGCAAGAAATTGTGAGGGTGAACTGGCTTTGAATACATGCATGAACAAATGTATTTGTGGTTTTGTAGAATTTTTTTTTTTTCATTTGCTTGTGCCTATCTATTATGACATCAGCTTTGCCTAAAATCATTATAAGCTATTGAAACCAAATAAAATGTCAAACCACTTTGTGAGTGGGTTACAAATGATGGAAATGCAAAGATCCTATACTTAGAGTATAATCAATAAAATCTCAAAGTGAGTGTCAAATTTTGGAAAGTTGCCATAAATGTGAAAAAGAATTCGCTCCCGCTGGATTCTGTTGCTTTGTTTTTGTTTTTTGTTTTTTTTTTTTAACTTGGAATTAGTTTTTCTTTTATAAATATATTATTTTCACATTATGTTTTCCTACTGGTTGCTGCATTAATATAGATAAATTATTCTTATTTATCTTGTAAGCAATTTCATCATCTTACAAAACTTGTACAGGTTCTCAATGTTTTTCAGAAGATTACCTTGCATGTTCTGGTATCAAAACACATCATTTGAACATAGCGGTAATTTGTTTTTCTCCTCCCAGTCTTTTTTTAAATTAAATTTCTAGAACAACCAGAATGATTATTAACATGATTAACATGATAATAAAGTGATTATTAACAGTCAGCAATAAGAACCATTTAAGTAAATGGTTCAGTATATCAGTATATATATCAGTATATCAATATATCAGTAAACATACTCTATATCATATATACTTAGATAAACATACTCTATATCTAAGTATATCAGTAAACATAACTCTATACTGATTGCTTTTGATAACTTTTTCAGAAATAATTTTTAGGTCACTTCTATTACTAAATGCTAAGTCTTCTTAAAATTAAGAACGCAAATTTTAATAAGTCCTTTTCAACAATTATTATAACTGTATATCATTTTCCCTTTGGCAAATGATAATGGTAAATTATCAATATGTAAACTTACAAAAGCAATAATAGAGAATAGAAAGGGATGTACGGAGAAGTCCACAAAAGAGGGCTTATATATATTCTACCTAGAAGGGAATGGTGGTTGTTTATGAAAACTTTCATATCAGTGGGCATCTGGGAGATTCAGTTGGTTAAGTATCTGCCTTAGGCTCGGGTCATGATCCCAGGGTCCTGGGATGGAGTCCCAATGCCTGTCTCTCTGTTCACCAGGGAGCCTGCTTCACCCTCTCCCTCTGCCTCCCCACCCAACCCGGCTTGTGAGTGCACACTCTCTCTCTCTCTTTCAAATAAGTAAAATCTTTAAAAAAATTAAAACTTTCACATCAGTGATTAATCAGAAGCCTATTTTTTGATCAGCAGTCTAATTCCTAATTTATAAGTACCATAACGTTTATTATAAAATGTGCATAAATGTTGGTGTTTGCTCATTGGAGGAAAAAATAAAAGTAAATGAAGTAGAAAAATCCAGTGGATGAGTATACATTTGTTAGGACACAGATAAAGATAACTTTCCACAACCAATCTAGCACCAACACCATTATGTCTTCCCCCAACCAGCACCATCACTTTGAAAAAGGACTCATGATGACAATAGGAAACATGGAATATTTTAACCTGAATGAAAATGATTATTGACTTCACAGTTGGACACTAACTGCAACATTAGCTAATTTGTCTGGGCATGCTCCTTGCTACTCTGATTGTTTCTCAGGTAGAGTAGGGGGAGATGAAAATAGAAGGGAAAAATCATGAATGTTTTGTGTGGTAAAATTTGTGTTTATGTATGCAACTCAGAGACCAGAAGTAAGAATGTGTCAGTAACACCAGAAAGTATCCAGAACACCAAAATATGCCACCTATCTAACATTGTAACTCTGCTGCCAGCAAGATGTTGCTAAATGAAATGGATTTCTGGAGTACTGTGTCTATTTTTGAGGGTAAGAATTCGATTGTAACTAGAAAGAGGGAAAAAAAAGGCTCCTTAAGTATAGGATATAGCTTGAGACTTGAATTAGTTTCCTAGAAATAAACTTTTTCATGATATTGGGTACTTTAGCCATTCCCAATTATTTTCATGCCCAACAGACACTATAAACTAGAGAAGGTAATTTCTACTGCCACTTGGCTAAAGCCTCGTATAATTTGCTGCAATGACCCAAGCCTTTATTTCCTCATAATAACAGGACCTAATCCTGCCCTTCATAGGACAGTGGAAGTTATTTATGATTCCTAAAGCACCACTTCAAAGAAGATTCTAGAGAAATAAAAAGCAGTTGCAGGCCACTTAACTTACTCTGTAGGTCTTCATTACCACTTCTCTGAATTCTGCCATTTTTGGCTTAGAGTATTGTCAATCAATTTTTTCTGTTCAACTTTGTCAGGGATTTTACTCTTCTGTTCATATATAATCCTTAAATTTATGATATCATGGGCCTAGAAAAATTAAAAGACACAAACTTAGGAGGTAGACGAGGAATGATATCATGGATGTATTTTGGAATCGCAAAGCTAATAATGGGTAAAAATATAGCCAAAAATGCATCATGAAATTATTGGAATCTTAGTCCACAAACTCGTTGTTTTTTAAATTACTTTTGTCATTTATTTTACATAAAATTAATATGACTCTAACATCTCATTCTACCAGTTTTCAAGGATATTTTATTTTAGTTTTTATATGATTTTTCCTTGCAAAAGGTCAAGTTCCAGGAAGATAAGATAGAACCCAGAAATGGCATGTGGATGAAATTTCTAGTTCATCATCCTTTCTGCTGACATTCATTTTTTTCATTCTTTCAACAAATAATTTTAGAATCCAAGAGTAAATAGCACAGGACTTAAGTGTGCAAATTTTTCTAGACTTAGAACCTAAATTCCAGCACTAAATAACCATGTGATCTGAGGTGAGTTTACTGAATTTCTCTTTTCTCAGTTTTAGTTGAAATAGCCCAATTGGCGCATTGTGAAACTTAATAAAAGTCGCTCCTG
>CM052897.1:115461815-115575550 GCA_028534135.1 Potos flavus | reverse complement strand
AAAAAAAAAAAAAAATTCACTCTTGCAGGCAGATGTGGCACATGCCTTGTCAAGTGGAAAGGGGCTGGATGCCAGGAAAAATCTCTCTGAAGATGCTAAGTTACAGATAGAGACTGAATAAGAAGGTCCCTTTGACAGAGAGCTCCAGGGGAAATCATCTCAGACAGAGAAAATAGAACTTGGTGAAGCCCAAGGTAAAAACAGGATTGCAAGTCAAATGGCAGTAAAAGGGTCTCCGGGTGAGTGTGGAGAAAGAGGCAGGGTCCAGATCATGCAGGGAATTTATGTAGTAGTTTGTATTTTTAGTCTAAGTGAAAGGAGGAATTTGGAATTTTGAAAGAAGAATGACATAATCTAATTTATATTAAATGATACAATCTATTTCATAGAACCCATTGACAGGAAGCCAGCATGGATGATGTTAGGAAGCTGCAGAAGAAAGTATAGAGAGTGTCTGGTATAAGGAAGAATCAGTGAAGAGTGGAGAGAGAGAGGTAGAAATGACAGGACTCACTTTGGGGTTGATTGGGGAATGTACTAGTGGGGTGAAGGAAGGGAGGGATCAAGTAGGGCTCCTAGATTTTCTAACTGTTACTGACCAGATGTCAAGACTGACAATATCAGGGAAACACTCCATTTTGTGGGGAGGAGGATGTTGAGAAACCAAGCATTCCACTGACAAAGCATCTTCATTATCTAAGCCTAGAATGGACCCGATAGAAGCGGGCTGTGTCACTGATAAATAAAGAAGAGGTGTTTTTATATGTATATATACACACACATATATAACTATATATTAATATATATTATATATAATATATAACATATATTATGTACATATACAATTATATACATATATAATATAATAATATATATATTAACATATATTAATATATATATACACACACATATAAAGACACCTCTTCTTTATTCATTTATCAGTGACACAGCCTGCTGTGTACACACACACACACATACTTATATATCCATATATAAAATATATATCCATATGTATCATATCGTAGAATCCATATATCATGGAATATTACTTAGCCATCAAAAAGAATGAAATCTTGCCATTTGCAACAATGTGGAGGGAGCCAGAGAGTATAATGCTAAGGAAATAAGTCACTCAGAGCTCAGAGAAAGGCAAATACCATTTGATTTCACTCATACGTAGAATTTAAGAAATAAAAGAACAAAGGGAAGAAAAATAGAGGTAAACCAAGAAGCACTCTTAACTATAGAGAACAAACTGCTTGTCGCCACAGGGAAGGTAGGCAGGGGGACAGGTAAATGGGTGATGGGTGTTAAGGAGGGCACTTGTGATGAGTACTGGGTGTTATATGTAAGTGATGAATCATTAAATTCTATACCTGCAACTAATATTATACTGTTTGTTAACTAACTGGAATTTAATTAAAAACCTGAAAAATAATTTTTTATAAGATACGTAAAGAATGTCCAAAATTTTTTTTTAAATTAAAAAAGAAATAAACAGGGGCACCTGGGTGGCGCAGTTAGGCATCTGACACTTGGTTTTGGGTCAGGTTGTGATCTCAGGATCATGAGATTGAGCCCTGAGCTCAGGCTCCACACTGAGCCCAGAGCCCTCTTGAGACTCCCTCTCCCTCTGCCCTCCACCACACCCCTGCGCACAGGTTCTCTTGCTCTCAAAATAAATAAATAAATCCTAAAAAAAAAAACAAGAAAGAAAGAAAGAAAAACAACAGCCAGAAAGTATGATAGTATACATTTTTACTGGACCCTGCCATGTAATTTACTGAAGCAATGAAACATGGTTTCTTTGTTCCATGGTGCTCTTACCTCTAATTTGGGAGGAAGTAAGTGGAGAAAAAAAATGAAAAAAGAAACACAAACTAATATCTAAAAAATTCAGCTTAATTATCGTTCTCTCTGTTTCTCAGATTTCATCAGTATATATTAACTATGTTATAAAATGCTATTATTCTAAAGTTTTTTAGATCAGTTTACATTTTTAGAGATTATTTGACATGACAAAGCATTTTCCCTTTCCCTGTCTCTCTCTCTTTCTCTCTTTCTCTCTCTCTCTCTCTCTCACACACACACACACACAGACACAAATGCATGAAAATAAGTAGCAATAAAATGTACTCATTTACAAACCAGTATTTATTGTGTACCAACTGTAGGAACAAAGCTGAACTGGTTAATAGAGGATGCAAAAGAATAAAGAAGTGAATTGACACTAAACCTATGCTTATGATTAAAAAATGAGATGACAAATCAAAGTTTTGTTTTGTTTTGTTTTCAGTATTTCTTTTTGAACCCAGAAGCTTTCCTTGAAAACTATAATTACAGAGTGGGCATTCCATTTTTTTTTTTTTTTAGGTTATTTATTTTCCTGCCTTGTCACCATAAAATTAGAGATGCAAGGAATTTAGTTTTCTTTAAATCACTTATAACACGCTAAACTCACATATGCAGTATCTTCTTTAAGGACTTGTCTGGCATCTGCAGTGAACTGATTTCTTCCCAGTGTTCTTCATGTCACTGAATATAGTAGTGCTGAATGAAGGGGATCCAGTTCCTCTCCACTGAGCCTCTTGGCCACCTATTTTTTACCTCTGTAAAATTCGTCAAATTCAAAACTCAAATTCTGAATAGAATTTTTGGGTGACTCAGGAACAGTCTTGAAAGACAGAATTCTCAGTATTGCTTTTTCAGTTCAGTGTTTGCGAATTTGAGAAGATGGATTCACAATTCTGGTCTAGAGAAGTCTGAGATTTTAAGAGATCTCTATCCCAGTTGGTCAAGTAAATGGCTGCAACCTAGTATCCATACAGAAATCACCCAAATTCTTGACCTTGTTTAAGGTGCATATTTGCATTGAATTTCTTAGTGTGTCTTCAATAGCCCCTCTCTTTCTCTTCCCCTGTACCTAACTCTCTTAATTATCCCCTCAGAGGATTTTACCTATAATTTTGCTATCAGTTTTAGGCCTCTGGCATTTTAATTACTCTCTGTGGGTCCCTTAAAATGTTCATTCATTCAGCAACTCTAGTTTATTATTTAATGCCCACCATAGGCTTAGCAATGTACCGGTTAAGCAAAAACATATGCATTC
Organism: Potos flavus; assembly: GCA_028534135.1. Taxonomy (NCBI): domain Eukaryota; kingdom Metazoa; phylum Chordata; class Mammalia; order Carnivora; family Procyonidae; genus Potos; species Potos flavus. Next base: position 115,572,441 of record CM052897.1, on the reverse strand, counting down.
TCTGCCTCACCACCTATGCTTGTAATCTAGAGAAAAGGGTAGAAATTATTCAGAGTGAGTTGTATGAAGGGAAGGCACTTGGCATTAGGAGATCATTTAATCAAAGGATTTGAAGAGCGTGAGATGCCAGGATAGGCTTCTCTGAGGAAGTGACATTTGTATTTCTCTGGTAGAATACTTAAGATAAAGAACTGCCCAAACCACAAAATATGAACCATTCAAGCAAGATAATTCAAACTAATGCAATTCTGATTTGAAGTTTATAGACACCACTGAATAATAAAAACATTCTGATCTCATAGGACGACAGTCCGATTGAGTGGGATTTTTTGCAGCTAGGAATTATGGCTTTGTTCTTAAGCTGTGTGCTTTTGAACAGTTGAGTTTTCTGAGTGTCCTTTATTCATCTCTAAAAGGAGACAAGGGTGGGATTAAATGAGATGGTATGCCGAAGGGTTAACAGAGACAAGAATTGCGGATGAACAATAAATGATAGTTCTCCTTCACGCTTCTCCCCTCTGCACTCCTGATATTCCTTTACTAATTTGTTCAACGTATTTTATGAACTCATACAAGATGCTGTTCTCCATGAAGGCAGGGATCTATGTTTCCATTTTAGACTTCTCAGCAGAGAATAATTGCGGGATTCTGTACACATCTGTTCAATAAATAAGCTTACCTATATATTTGCTTTAATAGAACAGAGCTGGATACCATAATGAGTGTGGACTCTTGAAATGTACAAGAGGAAAAAGTAAAACACTGACTAGTCATTTCTAAGATAAAGGGCATAGCAACAAAGAGAAAGTTAATTGTAAAAAGTCCTGGGATATGTCAAAAACTTTTAGAGGTATTCCTATCCACACCTAATTGCCCCATTTGTGTTATCTTGAGTATACTTTATTTTGAGCTTGATCTGAACTGCTTCTTAATATAGTTACTCTTTCCTAAAATATATATATATATATATGTGTGTGTATATATATATATACATATATGTGTATATATATATAGTTACTCTTTCCTGATCAGCTGGCAGGATTATCTCAGGGCCTGCTGTAGTAGTATCTTTACCATATTTATTTGTTATCACAGAAAAGGGTATATTTTTCAGAATATTCTTATAAATACAGCTGATAACATTATACTGTGTCCACTTTATTGTTTAGCTGAACTATTTTCTGATCTTTTAAGTCAGGTTGAATAAAATTATATTGGAGGATAGGGACCAGGCATTCCAACCAGTGTTTGTTATAGAGATCATTTTATGAGAATAGCTTACAATAAGTAAATATGAGACAGAAGAATTTGCAACACCAGTTCTCCAAATGATGGGAAACAAATTCAAGGAATTAAAGGTCTATCTAAGAGGAAGACTTTTACCTTAAGTTTGTAGTCTTACAATATAGGTTTTATATGCAATATATTTGTTTATTTTCAGAGATGCATGATTATAACTAGATTTAATCCTTAGGGCTTGTTCAAGTGTTTCCTAAATAAAGTCTAACTGAAGTTTTCACTGCAGTCATCCTGAGGCTCTTTTATTTTATTTTACCTCTTAAGAAAGCAGAGAAGTTGTCAGCATTTCCCTTATAATGCTGTTCAAAATGGATATAAAATCTCTATCTTTTGGTTAGAAACACTTTGAGGCTTTCTCATTTTGTCTTTTCTTCAATATGTGGGGGTGAAAACAAGGTGGATTATTTGAGTAGCATCTGGCCAATATGTAATCATGTAAAAATGAGTGCCCAACCCTTGAGATCTAACTTCCAAAGTGCCCACAACTACCATATCATATTACTTTCTGGTGATACCCAAATGGAGCGTGGGCTTCCCAGGAAGTATATTAAATGATTCATACGAATGTGGGGAAATTTTTAAAGTTCTTTTTAAAGAACATATTAAAATTAAAGTATAATTTGCATCCATAGAAATGTACCCACATTAAGTGTACAGTTTGATTCATTTTGACAAATGCATATACTTTTGAAGCCCACATATCTACCAAGGTGTTCAATATTTCCATCACTCTATAGAGCTCCCTTTCTTTCACTTCCAGTCAAATATGTCCCCTGTAGGGCAGCTACTTTTCTAACTTGTCTTACTGTAGTTTAACGTGGTCTGGTTTCAGACCTCAAACAAATGTCATACTAGACTTTGTGTTCGTTGGGTTTTGCATTTTTTTTTAATGAGCATATTTCTTTCAAGATTCATCACTTCAGTTGAAAAGTTGTCCTTTCCTATTGCTGAATAGTATTCTGTTATGTACCTCAACTTGGTCAGATACCTATAATTCAAATATTTGTGTTTAAGTGTACCCTTTTGTTGTTTGAGTTTGATGTATCACATCCCTGATTTTTTCCTTTGTTTTCCTTTATCTCTCTTTCCAGGGGTGAATTAAGGCTTTATTGTTCATTTGGTTTAGCATTCTGCTGTATGTTCCTTGACTTTTTTTAAATTTTGAAATAATTATAGATTAACAGAAGTTGGAAAGAGAACAGATCTCGTGTAACCATAAGCTAGTTTTCTCCAGTGAAGACATCTTACAAAAAAATAATCTATTGTCAAAACCAGAAAATTGACAATGGTCAATCAATATGGTCAATCTATAACCTTATTAGATCTCACCAGTTTTTCATGCGCTTGTTTTTGTGATTGTGTGTGTCTACTCTTATGCAACTTTATCATGTCTGTAGATTAGTTTAACCACCACTACATTCAAAATACAAAATTTTCTATCAATACAAAGATCCCTCATACTAATTTTTTATAGTCACACCTACTCTCTTCTCCCCATCTCCTTAGCACCTGACAATCACTACTATGCTTGTCATCTCTATAATTTTACTATTTCAAGAATGTTATATAAATTAATTCATACAGTATGTAACCTTTTAAGATTGACTTTTTTTCATCCAGCAAAATTCTGTTGGGATCCACTGACGTTGTTGTACTATCAATAGTCTCTTTCTTAAATTGCTGAGTAACATTCCATTGTATGGATATACCAGTTGAATCATTCATGCTTTGAACCCTTTGAATGGCATTTGGATAGTTTCCAAGTTTGTGCTATTATGAATAAAGATACTATTAACATTAATATACAGGTTTGTGTAGACTTAAGTTTTTATTTCCTGGGATAAATGCCCAGGGGTATAATTACTGGGTTCTATGCAAAGTGTAAAATTGCTAACCTATTTTCCAGAGTGTCTGTGCCATCTTACTATTCCTATGAATGATACGAAAAATTGGATTTTTCACATTCTCACCAGCATTTGCTATTAATACAACTTTAAAAAATATTTAGCTGGTCTAAAAGGTATGTTGTGATACCTCATCATGCTCTTAATTTGCATTTGTCTAATGGCCAGTGATGTTGAGCATATTTTTATGTGCTTATTTACCATCTGAATATTCTCTTTGGTAAGATGTCTGTTCGTGTCATTTGCCCATTTTCTAATTGGATTTTATTTTTGCTTTTACTGTTGAGTGTTGAGAGTTCTATATATATTTTAGAAATGAGTCTTTTGTCAGATATTTGGATAGCAAATATTTTAATCAAGTCTGTAATTTGTCTCTAGATTCTCATAGCATGGTCTATCCTATGCTATATTTTTTTCTAGAAGTTTGATAATTTTATGCTTCACATTTAAATCTAAGATCCATTTTGAGTTAATTTTTGTGTACGATTGAGGTTTAGATCAAGACTTAGTTATTTATTTATTTTTGCCTCTGGATATCCAATTCCTTCAGTAGTATTTGTTAAGAAGACTATCTTTCCTTCATTTAATCACGTTACCATGTTTGACAAGTCAGTTGACCATGTTGGTGCTGGTTTACTGATGGATTCTCTATATGTTACATTGATCTCTATATCACTCTATATTGTTTTTGATTAATATGTGTGTGTGTGTGTGTGTGTGTATCAGGCTCACTGATCCTCCCCATTTTCTTCTCTTTTTCAAAACTGTTTTGGTTATTCTAGTTTCATTGCATTCCCATAAAGAATCTCAAATAAATTTGCCTCTGTCTACATAACAATTTTGTTGCGATTGCAATAGGAATTGCATTAAACCAGTAAATCAATTTGGAAGATAATTGATATGATTTGTTGAGTTTTTTGATCCATGAACATATTATATCTCTCCATTTATTTATCTGTTCTATAATTCCTTTCTCAACATTTTATACTTTTCATCATACCACCATTGCATACATTTTGCTAGATTTACACCTAAATTCCATTATTTTTTTCAAAGAACAGCTTTTTGCTTCATTTTCTCTATTTTTTTTTTCTGTTTTCTATTTCATTGGTTTATGTTCAAATTGTTACAATTTATTTTTTTTCTTCATGCTTTGGGTTTATTTTGTTCTTTGTCTAGTCACTTAAGATGGAAACTTAGATTATTATTTTGAAATACTTTTTCTAAAATAAGCATTTAGTACAATAGATTTCCCTCTCAGTATTGCATTACATACATCCCACAAATAAATAAAATCCTTAAAAAAATTACAATAAAATAACAAGGAGATATTGTGGCACAGCTATTAGAATAGCCAATAAACCAAACTCTAACAACATTAAATGCTGACAAGGATATGGAGCAACAGAAACTCAATAATTGATAGTGGAAATGCAAAATGGTACAGATACTTTGGAAGACAGATTGGTAGTTTCTGACAAAACTAAATGTAGTCTGACCAAACAATCTGATAATTACACTTCTAGGCATTTACCCAATATAACTGAAAACTTAAGCGTACACAAAAACCTAAAGACAAATGCTTATGGCAGATTTATTAATAATTTCCAAAACTTGAAAGCAACTAAGATGTCCTCCAGTTGGTGAATGGATAAATTATGGTATATCCATACAACGAGATATATTACACAGTCTAAGAAGAAATGAGCTATCAGCCACAAAAAGACATGGAAGTATCTTAAGTGCATATTGCTAAATCAAAGAAACTAGTATGAAAAGGTTACATGCTATGTGATTCCAGTTATCTGACATTCTAGAAAAGGCAAAAATATGAAGTTTGTAAAAAGATAAGTGGTTGTCAGAGGTTAGGGGAAAGAAAGGATGAAAGGGCAAAGCACAGGGGATTTTTAGGGCAGTGAAAGTATTCTGTATGATAGTTTAATGGATACATGATATTTTGCATTTCTCAAAACAAAACAATAAACATGTGGAACTATAAAACACAAGGAGTGAATCCTAACACAAACTACTGACCTTAGTTAATGATGTATCAATATTGGTATATTAATTGTAACAAATGTACCTACCACACTATAGGAACATGTTAACAATAAGGGGAACTGTGTTCATGGTTAATTTTTCTGTAAACCTAAAATTTCTCTTAATATATTAACATGAAATAATGTGTTGGAGAGGATGTGGAGAAAGAGGAACTCTTGTGCATAGTTGGTGAAAATGTAATTGAGTGTGGCCACTAGGGAAAAGAGTACGGAGGTTCGTCAAAATATTAAAAATAGAAATATCATATGATCTAGCAATTCTATTCATCTGGAGAAAAGAAGCACTATCTTCAAGAAATATATGTACCTCCGTGTTCATTGCAGCATTATTTACAATAACTAAGATTTGGAATCAATCTCAGGGTCCATGGATGGATGGATGGATGGATGAAAAACATATACGTACGCACCCATGATACAATATTCAAGTCATAAAAGATAATGAAATATTGCCATTTGTGACAACATGGATGACCTTTGAGGGCTTTATGCTAGATGAAATAATTCAGAGAAGGACCTCACTTACATGTAGAATCTGATAACAAAAAAAAAAAAAACAAAAAAACCCTCATAGATGTAGAGAACATATTGCAGATCTGTGCTAATCACAGGCAGAGGGTGAGAGGTGGGCTGAATCATTGAAGAAAGTGAAAAGGTACAAGCTTTCAGTTATAAATAAGTAATGGGGATGTGCTATACAGCATGGTGACCATAGTTAATAATACCGTATTGCATACTGGAAAGTTACTAAGAGAGTAGATTTTTAAATTTCTCATCACAGGAAAATAACTTCAGCCACCATATATGGTGACACATGTTAATTGCTGTGGTCATTTTGCAATATATACAAATATCAAATCATAACCATAATATTTTACAGCTGAAACTAATATAATGTTGTATGTCCATTACACCTCAATTTAAAAAAATAGTCTATTAATTAAAAAGAAAGCAGAAGAAGAAAGTGTCCCTTTCATCTGGCCTTCTTGGTTCTGATGAGAAATCCATGATCATTCAAACTGTTGTTTCTTTATAGGTATTTCATTTCTCTCTAAATTCTTTCAAGTGTTTTTCTTTGTCATTGGTTTTTTTGAAGTTAGATTAATATGTATAATAATGGCATGATTTCTTTAGATTGGCATTGTCAGGGGCCCACTAAGTTTATTGAATATGGTTTTATTTCTTTTGCCAAACTTGGGAGTTTTCAGCTATTATGTTTTTGAAGTACTTTTCAGCCCTGTCTTCTTTCTCTTCTCTTTCAGGGAGTCCAGTGATAGGAATATTAGATCTTTTGTTATTGTCCCACAGGTCTCTGAAGTCTTCTGACCTTAAGACTTCCTATAGCCGAGTGGAGCAGGAAGCCCAGTGTCCCAAAGCAGTCATAGTGATAGGATGGCTGAGGTATTTATTTAGTGAGAGCTGGATAGGTATCACCACAGTGGTTTTCTGTTCTGCTAAGCCATTCTTTGCCAGTGATTTTACCCTGGAAAGAAAGCTGCTCTTGGAGCTTTGTTGTTTGTGGTTCTACTCAGCTGTCGGTGGTTCCAGATTACAGGTTTTTCTCCAGTGCCCATCTGGGGTATATTGTGTCATCCCTGAAGTCTGAAAGTCCCTAGCCAGTCCTCATTCTTATTTCCACATTTCAGAGTCCTTCTGTGTTTGCTTTCTGTTTATGACCAGGGTCTTTGGTTGTAAGAGAGGAATATCATGGAATGAGGTATTCCAACTCAGCCAGAACTGGATATCCCTCTATTAACTTTTTTGTTATGCATTTCTTGTTATTTTTTAGTGGTTGCTCTAGAGATTATAAGCAGTAAATTTAACTTATTAGTTAATATATAATATAGTATATAGTTATTATAATTAAAAATATAAAGTCTTACACAGATATGCCTCCACTTACTAGTCTCCCAATATTTATACTCTTATCACATACTAATAAATATGTGATAAGTTGCAGAATAATTTTATTATTACTTTAAACAGTCAATAGCTTTTTAAAGAGATTTAAATATATATTAAAAAGAAAATATTTTAAGTTCTTTATATTTTCTAACACATTTACTCTTTTTCTACAAAACCAAGAATATTCCTGCTATTATTTCACCGCAGCTTAAAGAACCTCCTTAATTAAGCCTTTTTGTAACTGATGTCTGTAGAAGATAAATTCTTTCACGTATTGTCTGTTTGAAAATGTCTATATTTTGCTCACATTTTTGAAGGATATTTTTTCTGCATATAGAATTTCAGGTTGTCAATTTTTTTTCTTCAGATATGTGGTTTTGTTATCTTCTGAACTTTATTTATTCTAGTGAGAAAACAGCCATCATTTTTATTGTTGTTCCTTAGAATGAATGTTCCAGTCACCCTTTACATTGGTTTTCAGTATATTGATTATGATATGCCTAAGTGTGGCTTTCTTTGTATTTCCCCCCTTTTTGGGTTTGCTGAAATTCCTGCTTCTTTGATATCTTTTATCAAGATATATATATATACACATATATATCTATATATGTGTGTGTGTATAGATATATGTATCTATGTATCTATATGTATATATATACATATATATCTATGTATATAGATACATATATCTATACACACACACATATATAGATATATATGTGTGTGTGTGTATATATATATATATATATATATATATATACTATTGTCTTTTCAAATGTTTTTCTTTCTGCCACACTTTCTACCTTTCACATGCTGGCCCAGTAACAAATACAATAGACCTTTTGATATTGCTCACACATCTTGGATGGTATTTACCACTTCTGACACTTTTTTTCTCTTTTATCTAAGTTTGAACCACCACTCTCTCCTACTCAGTGTAAGGACCAGAATGCCCAGTAGTAAAATGGATAACATGTCTCGATACAGATCAGAAGAACAAGAATGACTAAAGAGATCTCTCATTTCTTCTACTAGCCTCAGAATACAGGGGGCCCATGAGCCTGCATTTCAGGTAAGTCTGGGTCTCTCAGCTTTTCCTCCCTCTCCTCAGTCATGACTGTTTTGGTGAAGGCCCATGGAGAATAATTGACAGTTCGCTTCAAATTCCCTTTGTCAGTGAGGATCCAGAGAATCATAAACTATTAATCCAGGTATCCTTGGCCTTTAAACTTCATTAAAAGTGCACCTTTTACACTTACCCATATCTATGATAACTTCTTCCAAATTTCTGTCAAGGCTGATGGCAGCCATGATCTTTCTTAGAAGGGTCCTTTCATTTCTAGACTTTAGATCTTTAATGTCTTTCCATCCTCACCTTTCTGATGGGCTAAAAATTATATGGCTTTGTAGATTACCTAGATTATTATCATTGTTACTTGATATTCTGTTGAGGTTTGCTACATCCTGTGTAGAAAGACAAGTCTGCTTTTTAACTCTATTTTCTTTTCACATTTTGCAAATTTTATAATGTGCACACATTAGTATATTATAAACTAAATATTTATTTAGGGGTCTAATTAGTCTTTTTGTGATTGATAAAGTGTGTACTACCAAAGTCTCAATACTGTGTTAGTCAAAATTGACTAAAATATGCATAGGCAGACGATAAACTCTAAAATTTCAAAGACTTCGTTAAGCAGAGACTTATTTTTGGTCACAAAGATACTTAGATATAGAGGAATTTTTTTCTTCATGCCTCAGGAATCTGAGCTGTTTCTATCATGAACTTCAGAAAGTCAAAATTTCAGTATTAAACCATATTTTTAAAGAATCAAGTCTTAAAGTCATTTAGGTCACATTAGGTCACAATATTGTTTTGATCAGAGCTCAGTCTCATGGTACTAATATGACTGGATGAACAGAGTCTTTTTGTGCGTCCAGGAAGAGAAAATCATATGGTTAAAAACAGCATTTTTGGGGGGCGCCTGGGTGGCTCAGTGGGTTAAGCCTCTGCCTTCGGCTCGGGTCATGATCTCAGGGTCCTGGGATCTAGCCCAGCATCGGGCTCTCTGCTCAGCAGGGAGCCTGCTTCCCGCTCTCCCTCTGCCTGCCTCTCTGCCTGCTTGTGTTCTCTTTCCTCTCTGTCAAATAAATAAAATCTTAAAAAAAAAAAAAAAAAAGCATTTTTTCTGCCAAACAATAATAATGATAATAATAATAGGAATACTATTATTTTATAATGTTTCTTTTTTTTATTGTAATTCTAGTATAGTTAGCATACAGTATTATTTTGTTTCAGGTGTATAATATAGTAATTCAACAATTCTGCACATTACTCCATCCTCACCTTGATGAGTGTGCTCTTAATCCCCTTCACCTATTTCACCCATCCTCCAACCCACCTCCCTTCTAGTAACTACTAGTTTGTTCTCTATAGTTGAGTTTGTTTCTTGGTTTGTCTCTCTTTTACTTTTTCATTGTTCTGCTTCTTAAATTCCACATTTGAGTGAAATTTTGGTATTTGTTATTCTCTGACTTATTTTACTTAGCATTATGCTCTCTAGGTCCATCCATGTTGTTAACAAATGGCAAGATTTCATTTTTCTTTATAGCTGAATAATATTCCATCATATATTTACACCACATCTTCTTTATCCGAATAATATTCCATCATATATATACACCACATCTTCTTTATCCATTCATCAGTCGGTGGACATTCAGGCTGCTTCTGTAATTTGGCTATTGTAAATAAAGCTACAATAAACATAGGGGAGCATATAACTTTTCCAATTGTGTTTTCATATTCTTTGGTTAAATCCCCCCGTAGTGGAATTACTGGATCATGTGGTAGTTCTATTTTTATTTTTTTGAGAAACCTCCATACTATCTTCCACAGTGGCTGTACCAGTTTGTATTCCCACCAACAAACAGTGCATGAGGGTTACTTTTTCTCCACATCCTCGCCAACACTGCTTGTTTCTTGTGGTTTTGATTTTAGCCATTCTGACAGGTATGAGGTGATATCTCATTGTGGTTTTGATTTGCATTTCCTTGATGATGAGTAATATTGAGCATCTTTTCATGTGTCTGTTGGACATTTATATATCTTTTTTGGAGAAATGTTTGTTCATGTCTTCTGCCCATTTTTAATTGGATTATTTGTGGGAAATTTTTGGTGTTGCATTGTATAACTTCTTTTATATTTTGGATACTAACCCTTTATCAGATGTGTCCTTTACAAATATTTTCTCCCATTTAGTAGGTTGTCTTTTAGTTTTGTTAAAGATTGATTCTTTGCTGTGAAGAAGCTTTTTATTTTGATGTAGTCCCAAAAGTTTATTTTTGTTTTTAATTTTCTTGCCTCAGGAGACATATCTAGAAAAAAACGTCGCTATGTCCAATGTCAGAGAAATTACTGCCTGCTCTCTTTTCTAGGATATTTATGGTTTCAGATCTTACAGTTATGTCTTTAATTCACTTTGAGTTTACTTTTATGTGTGGTGTAAGGAAGTGATCCATTATTCTTTTGCATGTAGCTGCCCAATTTCCTAACACCATTTGTTGAAGGCACTGTCTTTTTCCCTGCACATATTCTTGCCTACTTTGTCAAAGATTAATTGACCATATAATTGCAGGTTTATTTCTAGACTCTCTATTCTGTTCTTGTGATCTATGTATCTGTTTTTTGTGCCAGTACCATACTGTTTTGATCACTGAGCTTTGTAATATATCTTGAAATCTCGGATTGTGATTCCTTCTGTCTTGTTCTTTTTCAAGATTGCTTTAGCTAATCAGGCTCTTTTGGAGTTCCATAAAAAATTTTAGGATTATTTGTTCTAGTTCTGTGAAAAATGATACTGATATTTGATAGGGGTTGCACTAAATTTATAGATTGCTTTGGGTAATATGGACATTCTAACCTTATTTATTCTTCCACTCCATCAGCATGGAATATCTTTCCATTTGTGTCATCTTCAATTTCTTTCATCTGTGTTTTACAGTTTTCAGAGTACAGGTCCTTCACCTCCTTGGTTAAGTTTATTCCTAGCTATTTCATTATTTTTAGTATGATTGTAAATGGAATTGATTTCATAATTTCACTTTCTGCTGCTTCATTATTAGTGAATAGAAATGCAGTGGATTTTTGTATATTAATTTTGTATCCTCCAACCATACTGAATTCATTTATCAGTTCTAGTAGCTTTTTCATGGATTCTTTAGGGTTTTCTTTTTTTTAAGATTTAATTATTTTAGAGAGAGAGAGACAGAGGGAGAAGGAAAGAGAAACTCAGGCAGACTACATCCTGAGCATGGAACCTGACACAGGCCTCAACACAGGGCTCACTCCCATGACCCTGAGATCATGACCTGAGTGGAAACCAAGAGTTTGACACTTAACTGACTGAGCCACCCAGGCATCCCTATTTAGAGGTTCCTATACATAATATCATGTCATATGCAAATAGTGAACGTTTCACTTCTTTTTTACCACTTTGGATGACTTGTTGTTGTTGTTGTCATCTTATTGCAGTGGCTAGGACTTCCATTACTATGTCAAATAAAAGTGGTGAGAGCGGACATCCTTGTCTTGTTCCTGATCTTAGGGGGGGGAATGTCTAAATTTTTCACCATTGAGTATGTTTGTTGTGGGTTTTTCATATATGGCCTTTATTATGTTGAGGAATATTCCCTCTAAACCAACTTTGTTGAGGGTTTATATCATAAATGGATATTGTACTTTGTCAAATGTTTTTTTCCTGCATCTGTTGAAACGATCATATGCTCACTTGTTGAATGTGGTGTATCACATTGATTGATTTGTGAATATGGAGCCGTCCTTAAATCCCAGGAATAAATCCCACTTGATCGTGGTGAATGATTTTTTTTAATGTATTTTTGGATTTAGTTTACTAGTATTTTGTTGAGAAATTTTGCAGCTGTGTTCATCGGGGACATTGGTTTGTAGTTCTCTTTTTTAGACGTCTTTATGTGGTTTTGGTATCCTGGTAATGCTGGCCTCATAGAGTGAATTTAGATGTTTTCCTTCCTTTTCTATTTTTTTAAATATTTTGGGAGGATTAAGTATTAACTCTTCTTTAAATGTTTGGTAGAATTACCTGTGAAGCTATCTGGTTCTGGACTCTTGTGTGTTGGGAGTTTTTTGATTACTGTTTCAGTTTCATTGCTGGTAATCTATTCAGAATTTCTGTTTCTTCCTGATTCAGTTTTGGTAGTTTATATATTTCTGAAAATTTACTATTTCTTTCAGATTGTCCAATTTGTTGTCGTATAATTGTTCATCATATTCTCTTATAATCCTTTGTATTTTTGTGGTGTTGGTTGTTATTTCTCTCCCCCCTTCTTATTCTATGAATCAGGATTTATCAATTTTGTCGATCCTTTAAAAGAACTAGCTCTTGGTTTCATTGATCTGTTCTACTGTTTTTGTTTTTAGTTTCTATTTCATTTATATTTATTCTAATTATTCTAATTATTATTTCTTTTTACTGGCTTAGGGATTTTTCTTGGTCCTTTAGGTATAAAGTTGTTTATTTCAGATTTTTCTTGCTTCTTGAGGGAGGTCTGCATTGCTATAAACTTCCCTCTTACAACAGCTTTTGCCACATCCCAAAGGTTTTGTACCATTGTGTTTTCATTTTCATTTGTCTATATGTATTTTTGGATTTCCTCTTTAATTTCTTCGTTGACCTATTCATTGTTTAGTAACATGTTGTTTAAACCAACATGTATTTGTGTTCATTCCAGTTTTTTGTTTGTGTGTGTGTGTGTCTGTCTGTGTGCACATGTGTGTAGTTGATTTGTAGGTTCATAGCTTATGGTGAGAAAACAAGTATGATATGATTTTAATCTATTTGATTTCTGGGGGACTCGTTTGGGGATCTATTCTGGATATGTGATCTATTCTGGAGTATGTTCTATGGTCACTTAAAAACAATGTATATCCTATTGTTTTAGAATAGAATGTTCCGAATGTATCTATTAGATTTGTCTGGTCCAATGTGTCACTCAAAGCCACTGTTTCCTTGTTGGTTGTCTGTTTGGGTGATCCTTCCATTGATGTAAGTGAGGTGTTAAAGTCCTCTACTGTTATTGTATTACTGTTGATTCCTTTCTTTGGGTTTGTTATTAGCTATATTATGTATCGCATACTCCCATGTTGGGTACATAAATATTTACAATTGTTATATCTTCTTGTTGGATTGTTCCATTTATGACTGTACAGTGTCCTTCTCTGTGTCTTGTTACAGACTTTGTTTTCAATTCTATTGTGTCCTATATAAGTATTGCTACCCCAACTTTCTTTTCACTTCCATTTGCATGAATAATGCTTTTCATCCCTTCCCTTTTAATCAACATGTGTCTTTAGGTCTGAAGTGAGTCTCTTGCAGGCTGCTGATGGGTTTTACTTTTTGTGAATTCCATCACTCAGTGTGTCTTGGTTGGAAAATTTAGTCCATTTACATTCCAAGGAATTATTGATAGGTATATACTTCTATCTTGTTACTTTTATGGTTGTTTTTATAGTTCTTCTCTGTCTCTTCTCTTGTTCTTCTATGGTTTGTTGGGTTTCTTTAGTAATATACTTGGATTCCTTTCTTTTTATTTTTTGCATATCTGTTACTGCTTTTTTATGATTACCATAAGGTTTGTATATAACATCTTATGCATATAACAGTCTATATTATGCTCTTTGCTTAAGTTTGACCCCATTCATTACTCCTCTCCCCCCACATTTTAGATATATAATGTCATACTTTACATCCTTTTATTTTGTAAATCCGTGACTTACTTTTATAGATATATTTATTTTTGGTGCTTTTACACTTCCTACTTTTTTCTTACTCCTATTTTTGGTGTTTTCTCTCCATTCTAAGAATCTCCTTGACATTTCTTGAAGGGCTAGTTTAGTGGTCATGAATTCCTTTAACTTTTATTTGTCTGAGAAACTAATTTCTCCTTCTATTCTGAATGAAAGCCTTACTGGATAGAGTATTCTTGGCTGCATGTTTGTTTTTTGTTTTTTGTTTTTTGTTTTTTTTTTCTTTTAGCACTTTGACTATATCATGCTGCTCTCTTCTGGCCTGCAACATTTCTGCTAAAAAATTTGCTGATAGCCTTACACAGTTTCTCTTATATGTAACTGTTTTCTCTTGCTGCTTTAAAATTCTCTTTATCAGTACCTTTTCTTTTTTTTTTTTTTTTTTTTAAGATTTTTTATGTATTTGTCAGAGAAAGAGAGAGAGAGAGCACACACACAAGCAAGGGGAGCAGCAGGCAGAGGGAGAAGCAGGTTCCCTGCAGAAAGAGGAGCCCAATGCAGTACTCAATCCTCGGACCCCAGTTCATGACCTGAACGGAAGGCAGACCCTTAACCAACTGAGCCACTCAGGCATCCCAGTACTTTTTCTTCTCTACTTTAATGACTGTGTATCTTGGTGTGGACTTCTTGGGTTGATTTGGTTCAGGGGTCTCTTTGACTCCTGTATCTGGATTTCTATTTCCTTCCCCAGATTTAGAAAATTTTCAGGTATTATTTCTTCAAATGAATTTTCTGCCCTCTTTTTCCTCTCTTCTCATTCTGAGATCCCTGTAATGCAAATGCCATTACAGTTGATATTGTTGCTGAGTTCCCTAAATCTATTTTGATTTTTTATCATCATTTTTTCTCTCTTGTTCAGCTTGATTGCTTTCCATTACTCTGTCCTCCAGATTGCTGATCCATTCTTCTGCTTCCTTTAGTATACCATTTATTTCCTATAGTGTATTTTCAGTTTAGTTATTCAGTTCTTCAGCTCTCATTGGTTCTTTTTATGTTTTCTCTTTCTTTATTGAAGGTCTCACTGAAGTCCTCCACTCTTAAGTCCAGTGAGTATCTTTATGACCATTAGTTCAAATTCTTTATCAGCATGTTACTTATTTCTGTTCATTTAGCTCTCTAGCTGTGGTTTTGTCCTATTCTTTCATTTGAGACATATTCCTCTGTCTCCTCATTCTGTCTCTCTATATCCGTCCCTGTGTTCGGAAAGTCAGCTACATTTCCTGCTCTTGCAAGTAGGCCTTATGAAAGAGAGGTCCTATAGTGCCCTGCTGTGCCATGTCTCTGTTCACCAGAATCTGGTACTTTAGAGTTGTCTCATGTGTGTTGTTTGGGCCCCGATGTTGTGCCTGGGCCATTTTTGCCTTTAGTCAAGTTGTCTGCAAAGGCTTTCTTTACTTGTTGTGGGCAGGGTTTGTTCCCTCTGTTGTTAGCAGTCCAGTCTGGGGTATCGTGTTTAAATTGAGTTAGACCAGGTGTTTGCCAGACATGGAGTAGCACCAAACTTCAGGGCACTTCCATGTATTGTCCCCTGAGAATTTTTTTGTTGATGAGCAGGGCCTGGCCTACAATCAGACCAGATGTCTACCCCTCAGCCCGTTGCTAGGACTGTAGTTGGATTGGTGTGTGAGGTCATCTGCCCCTCTCCCTGGGCTGGAGTCACTTTGGAGTGTTGCTGGCCCCTCTTGGAGCAACTTGTACACTGCCAGGTTTGTGGCACCTCTATGGATGGACTCTAGCCAGTGACATTGGAGGGAGCAGGTCTGGAGGAGAATGTGGGGGTCAGGTACATAGTGTCAGCAAGTTCTGCACAGGTCTGCTGCAGGAGAGTACCTGTAGCTGCTAGGGATCAAGGCAGGCTGGTTTGGAAGGGGCAGATCCACAGAAGCATGCAGGTGCAAGGCACCCAGTGTTAGCAAGGTTTGTGCAGGTCTGTTGTGGAAGAGACTTTTCCAGGAAGAGACCTGGAACCAAAGTCCAGGTGGAGGGGGCATGTCTACAGGAGAGCACAGGTAAACGTGTCACACTGTTAGCAAATTGGGTTGCAAGTGCTTGCATTGTGCTGGTTCCAGCAGATATCCTTTTATCTAGGCTGAGGGTCAGGGGAGAGAAATGGCATCTGCCAGCTCCTTTGTTCCTGGAGAAGTCTCCAAAGGATCCCTGCCCCATATACTCTGAGATTAGTAAACAAATCTCCCTACTGTATACCTCAGGCATTTTTCAAACTGCTGTTTCTGTTTTACCTCTGAGGGGCTGTTTATTGTGGTGTCTCTTTAAGAACAGCGACTTAGTTTCCTCTTCCCTTCCTGCCTCTCCCAGAGCCAAGCCACTGAATTTTAAAGTTCCAGGTGTTAAGCAGCAGTTGATTGTAAGAACTTGCAAAATCCAGCCCCTGTGCTTTAGAGCCAAATGTTATAGGGTTTGTCTTTCTGGTATAAGTTGTTCCCCATGCAGGGGGTGGTTGGTGTGAGAGTCTGCCCCCCCACCCCCGTATCCTTGGTGTCCCTGTGTCCCATGAACAATCCCACAAGTCCGTTTAGCTCCAGGCTGTGTCTCCATTCTTGTCCTCTTCCATGTGGACTCTTCTATACATTTAGCTGTGGACAGGCTGTTCTGCCAATCTTTGGCTTGTTTTCTAGGTTATTTACACTTATACAATTTTTATCTAGTAGTATACTTGGGGCAGAATGAGCTTGACTCTGCCATCTTGCCTGGAACTCATAGGAATACTATTTTTTTTTTTTTTAGATTGTATTTATTTGTTTGAAAGAGAAAGAGTGAGAGCACGTACATGAGCAAATGGGGGTAGGGACAGAGGGGGAGGGAGAAGAAGAGAGAGAGAGAATCTGAAGCAGACTCTGCACTGAGCAAGGAGCCCAGCTCAGGGCTTGATCCCATGACCGTGAGATCATGATCTGAGCTGAAACCAAGAAACTACTGAAACTACTCAGTTCATTGAGCCACCCAAGTGCCCCTTTAGGAATACTGTTCTTAACAATGAAACTGTATGTAAGGGGTGCCTGGGTGGCTCAGTGGGTTAAAGCCTCTGCCTTCGGCTCAGGTCATGATCTCGGGGTCCTGGGATCGAGCCCCGCATCGGGCTCTCTGCTCAGCAGGGAGCCTGCTTCCCCCTCTCTCTCTGCCTGCCTCTCTGCCTACTTGTGATCTCTCTCTCTGTCAAATAAATAAATAAAATCTTAAAACAAAAAACAAAAAACAATGAAACTGTATGGTTTCTGTCATCCTTTTACTATTTAATAACACCATTTTTTTTTTTATCAACTAACCTGGTTTTAGTATCTTTTTCTATTTTGTCTGTGTGTAATTATATTTCATAAAACAGTTGTAGTTTCTTGTTCTTATATTTAACTTCAATCTATAGGTTAATTAATCCTCTAATTTGCCAATGTAATAATTGGTTCTTACTCTGATTTGCAAATAAGAAAAAGAATACATTCCCATTACAAAATTCAAATTCATTTCATTTAACAACTTGTTGGACCAAGTTTCATTTCTATGTACTTAATTAGTCAATACACTAAGAAATGCTAGATGTTATCTTACATCTTTTGGGGTTGTATGTACCTTCTGGTTCATACTTTATGAAAAATGTGTTTTGGAATCGATTGCTTTTATAAAAGCCAAGATTTTCCAACCATTTCTTGCTCCTTTATCGAGTGCAATACATCCTAGGAAAAGATCACCATGATGGGTGCTGCATGTGAGAATGTACATGAAGGTTCCCTAGTGAACGTGTAAAAACAACCCCTCCCTATTGTTTTCTTTTTTATCCCAATAAACTGTAACCTCCTAGATCATAGGAAATTGGCTGGCTCACCCTAAATATTTAAGAAATTTCTAATGAATTAGTGCTAAATGAGAATAATAATAAAGAAACCAGGAAAGGAGAGAAAAGTGGTAACTTAGGTTACCTTGAAGGTAACCAGTAGGGAATAGTGGGGCACAGAGCAGGAGAGGAAAGGAAATCAGGCAAGGGTATGATTTCAGGCAAAATCCCAGCCTCAGTCTGATTCTGGCAAGGGACACCTGGAACATAAATCATACTTCAGTTTTTTGTTTTGGTTTGGTTTTTTGTGTTTTTTGTTTTTTGTTTTTTTCCTGACTGGAGGCAAGGGTGCTGGGCTTTCATACTCTAACCCCTGTGACTGTATCCTTCAAGAGGTCTGGGATTCAAACTTCACTGTTGACCAGCTCTTTGTGTGAAGCCTTGGTGCTTGCATAGCTCAAGGGAGGCACTTCTAAAAGAACATTACGTGAGGGCTACTAAAAGCTATGTGAAGGCACAGAGGTACCAGAAAGAAGCCTACAGAATAAGTAAGTGGTCTGAAAACATGTAGGCAGAGCATGGATTATTTCTGCTGCAAGTGACAATAAGCACTTGATAACCAAGTAAGAAACAGATCAAATGCTATAGGTACCCACCATGGACAGCAGAGAGGGCAGGGAATTTTGACAGGGTGAAGGTAGGGAAAGAGTTCTTCGCAGTGAGGTGAGGGTATACTGATATACCAGCTATAATTTAAGACTGCTACCAATGACTCACTAGTAAATAATAAATACATGCTTTGTTTTCTCCAAAAATTATTTTTGTGTTCTTATTCTTATAAGTATTTTATTATAAATACCAGTAAAATTAACCAAAGCATATTGATTTATTTCATTGGTTAAAAGAGAAAATAAAATTGCCTTTGACCAAACTAGTAAACAGATTTTTCTCTTTAAACATGCAAGGCTGAGGGGGAAAAAACATCCTAGAGTAGATTCAATTCCAGTCAATCCCCAGTTAGATTAGTTTTAGACTTCTGGTGTCTTACTGGTGATGAGCTAATGCAATTAGGTGCCTGAAGCTTGTCATTTCCTTCTTAATAGGCTTCTGGGTTTGCCTACAGCTTCCTTAGTGGGAGAAGACTGTAATTCACTTGACATCAGTGGGGTATTTATAGAAAATTGGCTCAGGAACTGCAACCTATATAAAACCAGGCTCTTTTATTTCCTGTATGAAGACATGTTTGCTGAAAATCTGTATGTGTTTGAACTGTAACGTGCAAGTTGACGTGCTCTTTCCCTCTCCCCTTTATATCAGGTTAATATCCCATGTTCACAAAATTGTAAGACAGGTTTTAACTCTGAAAGTTGGTTCTCCCACAAGAGGTTATAATTACTGTTTTTGGCTTTGCCCTTGTCACCTTTATCCTTGTTCTATATCCTGTTTCATGCCCCCCCCAATTCAGAAAGCTACTTTTCATTTCATCATTTTCTTAAGAACAGAACTGGGCTTGGCTCTTAGTTACATGATTCTCTAAGTTTGGCTGACACATCCCTGACAAATTTACTCTTGAGTTGCATTAGTCAAACTGCTGTAATTTAAAATGTTAAGAATTAGTACTGTTGCACCATATCTTACTTATGTCCTTGTATTATCTAAAGATATATTTAGAATTGTTTAATTTCAGTACTTAAAAACTTAAAACATAAAATTAGATTCATTGAAATCATAGGTTGAAATTTCTGTGTCGATTTTCCTTAAGGTCATCATAATCATTAAAGAATTTTTGTTGTCATTTTCAAAACATTTGTTATTTAAAAAAATTTTTTTTTTTTAGATTTTATTTATTTATTTGACAGAGAGAGAGATCGAGAGAGATCACAAGCAGGCAGAAAGGCAGGCAGAGAGACAGGGGGAAGCAGGCTCCTCGCTGAGCAGAGAGCCCGATGCGAGGCTAGAGCCCAATGCGGGGCTCGATCCCAGGACCCCAGGACCATGACCTGAGCCGAAGGCAGAGGCTTTAACCCACTGAGCCACCCAGGCGCCCCTGTTATTTTAAAGTCAGAGAATTCTCTCTTGCCTTCTTTGTCTTAGCAAAGAATGTGCCTAGCGTTCAGAGAAAATGTCTTCCATTTTCTTTCAGATTTTATTGGCATGCTTGTGATATTTAGTCCCCAAATCTATTTTTGACTATTTAACAGGCTTAGAGTCATTCTACCCTCAATTATAGATCTTAAAGCATGCAAATTTGAATATCCTCTCTTGGCCTAAATGTCCTCATCTCTAATTGAGGATAATGAAAGCACCTACCCATGAGTTTGTGGAAATTAATGAGATAATGTCCATAAAAATGATTGCCCCATACATAGTAAGAACTAATAATGATAGCTATTATTATTTTAGTCAAGTTAATATTTAAACGAAAGCTAAATTTAAATTCTCCTGCCACCATGATCTAGAAAAATAATTAATATGAATTACTAGATATTCATGGTAAATATATTTTACTATATCTTCCCAACTCCCAGTGACTTATTGACACCCTTCATTCAGGAGAAACCCACAATTTCTATTCCCCAAATCTGAGCCTCTGGCTGTTAGTTTTACGTTTTATGGTTGGCCTCACATTGCAATCAAATCTTCTTCCCCGAAGAGCTGAAATAAGAGATAGCTACGCAGTTTTGGTGTTCTCTTAAATGGTGAATATGTACTCTTTTAATTGTTGAGTAGACATAGATGTGAAGCATTGAGAAATCTGAGTTGTGAAGAGATATAAATAAGATAGAAGCACATAGAGAGGCAAGAATTGGAGAAAGTGCAGGCTGTGTTGGTAATGGTTTCACTGATTTCTGGTTCTAGATCTGTGTCCCCTGGGTACCCAGAAATGAAGCATGTGCTTCATACAAATGCCCTACTCTCCACCCTCAGGCTTGTTTTTATGTTGTCATCCTCCTCCTCCCTTCCTCTTCCTTTCCTTCTCTCCCCACCCCCTATCCTGGTTTCCTCCTCCTCCTCTTCCTCTGGCCAAGGCTAATTCATATATTTTTGTGTTACTTGGAAACTTACAACCACAAGAATTTAATATAGTAACCAAGGGATAGTCTGAAAATTTGCAGGTCCTTTTTTTGAAGTAACAGGAATTAGATTTTTATTCAGAATTTAACCACACTAACTGAATGCCTTGTGTGGATCAGACATTTTTAGATATATTAGCTAACACTATAAGCAACCCTAAAAGGTATATATCATCATCCCTATTTTATAGTGAGGAAACAGAAGCTCAGAAAGGTTAAGTTATTTTTCCAAGATCACATATGTGATATGTGTGATTCAAATCTTGGTGTCTAGACTTTTTTCACTTAATTCTCCTGCTAGTCCTGTTAAGGGCTCAGTGGGCTCAGAAAAAGGACTTTATAGACATCTTTCTTTTTTTTTTTTTAATAAAGATTTTATTTATTTATTTGACAGAGAGAGATTACAAGTAGGCAGAGAGAGAGGAGGAAGCAGGCTCCCCGCTGAGCAGAAAGCCCAATGCGGGGCTCAATCCCAGGACCCTGAGATCATGACCTGAGCCGAAGGCAGAGGCTTAACCCACTGAGCCACCCAGGCGCCCCTGTTGAGTCAGACTGAGTCATCTGTTTATTTATTCATTGCTGTTTTAACGTATTACCAGAATAATCAATCTGTCTGCTTTCATGCACATTGACCATTTCATTCATATTGTTTTTTTAGATGTTGACAGTAATTATGTAAGTTATGTATAGAACTTTTTGGTAAATCTTGAATTTTATTATATTTTCTGGTCAATCCTACTGAGGAAATGAAAATCTTCCCAGCTGGTAATCAAGAAGCAATGTTCCTAATGTAACATAACCATGTGTCCAACAAGACTGATAGACCATAGACTAGGCCAAAGAGTAATCCTCCAAATGACTAACAGACTGTCTTTTAAAATATCACTACTTCCTCACCATTTACAATCATAGGCCCTACTTTAATCTTTGTAGCTTGAGGACAAAAATTATTACAGTATGACATTACTGAATTGTTTCTGGTTCTTCATAATATCCATTTCCTGAATAGGGCCCAACTTCGCTAATCTTTTTTCAGAATCAACTAGCACAAGCCTAGACCTTCTACATCCCATAAGGAGCCCTTCCCATCTCCAGAGATGGTTGTGGGTTTCAATATTACCAGTAAATAATTTGACCTTCCTTATTCCTATGAGCCTGATTTATGTACTTGCATCTGGGATTCTCATTTCTCCATGGCAAATTTCCAGATCATCTTGAGTGAGTGAGATGCTCACTTCTTTAAGCTTAAATTCATGTATGCATCAGTGAATGTTGATAATGTATCCTCTAGTCACTACCTCATAGATAGCAGATGACACCTTTCTGTTTCTCATGACCTTTCTTTGTGGAGGCCTTTAAGCAGACGGTAAAGGAAAATTCAAGGATTCATGGGAGGCATCTACCAACACCGGTCAGTGACTTTAGCAATTTGCTTTTGCTTGTTACAGAAACACACACATTCTACACAGAGACACCTCCAATTTGATTTAAATAAATAAATAAATAAATAAATAAATAAAGATGGCATAATGTTATACATTTCCAAAAAGAAACGTTTTATAAGCTATTGGCTCTAGATATACCCAAAGTGGGTGTATGATTTCTTCATCAACCATTCTAATTTTGTTTAGCTACAAGCTCAGCTACTCTCTCAATAACTCCAGCCCTGTCTTCTTGCAGCTCTCCAGTTTACACCCATTTTTTTTCTTTTCTTTTTTTTTTTTAAAGATTTTATTTATTTATTTGACACAGAGAGAGAGATCACAAGTAGGCAGAGAGGCAGGCAGACAGAGAGGGGGAAGCGGGCTCCCTGCTGAGCAGAGAGCCCGATGCGGGGCTCGATCCCAGGACCCTGAGATCATGACCTGAGCTGAAGGCAGAGGCTTTAACACACTGAGCCACCCAGGCGCCCCCCCATTTTTTTTTTTCTAATGTTTGTTGAAACTTATATTCCTGGGACCCTTCATATACCAAATGAACCTCAATGTACCAAATATACCTTGCTATCAGGTAGACTTCGTGAAGACACCCCTAATGATATTCCTTCCCACTAAGGTTTGAAAATGCCTTACAATCCACTTTCACTTCATCGAGTGCTATATATTCAGCCTCCAAAAAATACCCTTTTATCATTCCCTCTTCTGCTCATTTCCCACGGACTAACATAACTAATTTCATTTCTTGCATTCATTTTTGACTATACACTTTCCAATCATTTGTTACACTGTGCTGCTGAACAAGGGAAGATTTTACCCCCCTAGGTGACATTTGATCATATCTGGAGATATTTTTGTTTGCCACAGTTAGGGAATATAGGGCTACTACTTGGCACTTAGTGAATAGAAGCCAGGAATGCTGCTGAACACCCTACAATGAACAAGATAGAATGACAAAGAATTATCCATCCCAAAATGTTAGTGGTGCTGACATACCAATTTTGAGAAACCTTTGCTCTACACTGACCTACTTCCTGTCATAGGGTCTTGATTAACTTTGGTATAAACTTTTTGTGTAATATTATTAAAAAAAAGCATTTTATAATATGCCTTCCTCTCAAGAATACCAGCATTTGATGTCTAGACCTAGCATAATAATTTGTACATTATATCTGGTTATGAAATTTTAATTAGATTAAATAGGCCGTGCTTGCTTGTACATAGTATGTGTTTGTGTATGTGGGTAATTCAAAAGAAGTAATATATGTGAAAGTGACTCTAACATTAAATCACTAGCTATGCAAATATTAATTCTATTACCCCCTAGAGAGCCTCATAGAATCCTGGAAAATTTTTGAAAAACACTTTTTGTATCGCACTGAATTATTATGGGTTATTTTCATAATTGCTCTGAATGAACCACATAGGTCATAAGAATGTGATTTATCTATTACTTTCTGTATATAAGAACACAGTTCAACTGCACTATATATTGAAAAAAAATATTTTAAACTATTTTGGATCATTTTCAATTGAGTCAGACCTGCCTTAGGTCTGACTTGGGAATTAGAATTAGAGAATAATAGATAATAGTGTGAGAAAGAGCCCATCCATCCCTGACCTTTGAGTGCAGGGAAATCAGGTATTATGATTTCCATGTTTTAAATGATGTGTTCTGAGTCCATGAACTTTAGTCCATGCCTGGTCTAGATTCATGATGGTGATACATTTCTAAGACAGAATTCAGATCCAAAACCCTCATTTTTTAATTTTTGTAAGTCATTAAGCAAATACTTGTTTTTATTTTTTAATGAGTAAGTTACTGTTTACTCCCCACCTTAACATTTATATTCCTTTGGCATGCATCATGATCTAGTGAAGGGAGCACTGACGTTAGCATCCATTTGAAAGGCAGTTCTTACTTGGTGACCTAAAGCTGGGATCAGGAACTTTTTTTCTGTAAAGGACCAGATAGTAAATATGCCTTGCAGGGCATATGGTTTCTGTTGTAAATACTCAGTTCTTCCACAATAGAGAGAAAGCATCCACAGACAAGATGTAAATGAATGGGTATAGTTTCCAGTAGTACTTTAATTACAAAAACAGGTGATGGGCATGTTTGAACCATAGGCCATATATTGCCCACCTCTGATGAAGAGCAAATTACTATACTTTCTCATCTGTAAGATGGAGACACCAGAGCTTTAGCTTTGACGTTTGAAGTAATTCAGAATAACTGAGATAATGTAAGTAACATACCTATGAGAGGATATAGCCCATTACAGACATTAAATACACTATCATTATGATGGACGCAAGTGAATTAATGTTTAAGCTCATTCATACAATATTCTTTCAACAAATCTATGGGAGAGGATTAATTATTTAAGTAACAAAAGACTGAGAGTATAAGGTAACTTCAGCTTTAATGATATTCATGTCAAAAATTTTCCATTCGAAGCTCTGTAGCTTGAAGATTTAATATTTTTTTCCTAAAAGAAAAGCAGAAAATTTAAAATTGTTCTTTTAAGAAAATACTACAAAAAGCAATTGGATTCTCTAAATCTAAGTAAGCTTCATCACAAAACAAAAAAAAAAAGTGCAAGTTTATTTTATAAATTGTTCTCACCACTAGTAATTACTAAATGCTTTTTTAATGGCTCATAATGAATTCCATGCATTTTCGAAGAATTATTTTGCTCCCAGAGTTATGTGGATTAATTTATGTGTATTTAATTTAAAAATTAGCATCACTTTGGGGATTTGTCTGGGTCCCCTCAACATTTCATGAATAAATAAGCTAGCTGAACCTTTTTTAAAAATGCATAAATATATAAAATACTCTTTAGCACATTTGCTTTTGAAAGTAAACAACATTCACAAATAATTGAACTTGTGTTGACTTCAGTTAGCCAAAATTTTAAAAGAAAACGAAATGCAATTGTGAGCAGACTGCATGTCTAATATTTGTTCTATACTTAGTTTATACATTATTTAATGTAATTATACATCAATCTCAATTTAAAATTTAAAATATTTCCTTTTACCTCTCCTGTATTAATCAGTGGATACTTTTCAAAGTAGACACCCTCTGAAATTGAAAAATAAGTAAATAAAAAGAATACACTCATTTTAAAGTATCCTACTTTGTGGATTCAGTGATATGCCCCACATCTAAGTGCTGCACAGGTTACTAATTGTATACAAATGTGCATTTTTAAAATACCTCATAGCCCTTCACTAGTGAGATGTGCCAGCATATCTATTCTGAAAGATGAGGAATTGCTTTTCCATAAATGTAGTGTTTTATTAGAATTTCTGTTCATTAGCATGAGAAAAATACAGATAGATGAGAGATTGATAGACCTTGTAATACATATATACTATATAACATATATGTATTTTATCTGTATAAAATATATCTTATTTTATAATATGTACAATGTATATAATACATATTTTATACATAATATGTATGAATTTTATTATATATATAATGTATATAATATATATTTGTATATAATATATATGTAAGAATATATTATATATATATATAAGAATTTGATTCTACTGAGGACCTTTCCAAAATTCAATACAGGCCTACCTCAAGAAGCAAGAAAAATCTCAAGCTAATCTTACACCTAAAGGGCTAGAAAAAGAACAACAAATAAAACCTGAAACCAGCAGAAGGAAGGAAGTAATAAGAATTAGAGCAGAAATAAATGATATAAAAACTAAAAAAAAAAACCAATAGAACAGATCAGTGAAGCTGATTGAAGCAGATCAATGAAGTTGATTGAACCAGAAGCTGATTCTTTGAAAAAATCAATAAATTTTATAAACCTCTAACTAGACTTATCAAGAAAAAAAAGAGAAGGGACTTAAATAAATAAAATCACAAATGAGAGAGGAGAAATCGCCCAACACCAGAGAAATACAATGATAAGAGAATATTGTGATATGCCAACAAATTGGACAACCTAGAACCAAATCCAACAAACAAATCCAACAATACAGTAAAAAAAAATCATTCACCATGGTCAAGTGGGTTTTATTCCTGGGTTGCAAGGATAGTTTCATATTTGCAAATCAACCAATGTGCTGCCTCAGTAAGAGAAAGGATAAGAACAATATGATCATTTCAGTAGACAAAAAGCATTTGACAAAGTACAATATCCATTCATGATATAAACCCTCAACAAAGTAGGTTTAGAGGAAACATACCTCAACATAATAAGGGCCACATATGAAAAAAAAACCACAGCTAACATAGTTCATAGGTCATGACTCTCAGTGAAAAACTGAGAGATTTCCCCCCTAACATCAGGAACAAGACACTCTCACCACTTTTATTCAACATAGCTCTGGAAGTCCTAGCCACAATAATCAGACAACAAGAATAAATGTAAGTCATGTACATCACTAAGGAGGAAGTAAAACCTTCACTATTTGCAGATAACATGATACTACATGTAGAAATCTCAAAAGAATCCACCAAAATCCTGTGTATGCACAGTTAGCTAAAATTCTATGCTAATTTTGAGATTTAAGGGCTTGTTTCCATGAAGACCAATTTAATTCATTCTATAATATGGAACTAGATTGTGTCACCAAAATACTCTTAACATTACATGACCAGAAAAATAGGGATGGAGCAGTATAATTCCTTGATTACCACTATTGTACAAAACTACACTAATCTAATAGGTAGGTAGGTAGGTAGGTAGATAGATAGATAGATAGACCGACCATCAAAGTGTGAGTGGTGAAACATTGATTTTGTGCCTGTATAATGGATCTACTTGATATCATGTCCTTACCTTCCTTTTTTTCTCAGATCTTCTACATTTGAAACTACTGTAGAGTTGAATCAAGTAGAATAAAAGGAGCTCCAGGTATCCCTTAACTGTTAAAACTCACTCGACACTCCAGAATCTACTTTTATGGAAGTACAATGTACTCAACTAGAGAGTCTTCTTTGATTTTCATTCACATTAAAAACAACCCTCTAAATTACTAATGCGCCTAGAATAAAACCTTTGTAAAAATAATTTACGCATTATATTCAGCACTTCCATGATTTCAGTAGTCCAGAATTTGAGAGAATTTTATTGTGTCTCAATAATTATTGCATCTCCTTTGCCAAGAAATTCTAGAAGGCTCTATCTGCACTAGTGATCCCTACTGCAAAGGAGAACAAAGGATAGTGATTCTTCCAAAGAAACTCCATTAAAGCATAAATTAAATAATCTAATTATTTTCTCAATTACTTTTTTTATTTTTTTTTATTTTTTATCTTTTTTCAATTACTTTTTTAATTCAGAGCTTACTTTGAATAACCTTTTCCAATGGTCCCACATAATTTTTCTTTAAAGAACTTAAAAAAAAAAATGTAGAATTCCTTCAGAGCCCATCAATGCTTTTCTTTTTTTTTTTTTCTTTCTCTGAGCCCACTTATTAGTTAATTCCTACCCAGCCATGATTTGTGGTATTCTGTTCCAGTTATATATTGCTGCATAACAAACCACCCTAAAATTAAGTACCTTAAAATAATAACATTTGTTTTACTCACAGACCTTCAGTTTGGGCCAGGTTGTTGAGAAAGAGTTCGCCCTGCTAAAGATAGCTTCAGCTGCGGGCTGGAGGATCAGCTTCCAGTCTGGAGCCACAGCTGGTATGGCCACAGCTGGTGGTCTATGGCCACAGCTGGTATTCCCTGGCTCTAATCTGGAAGCTCAGGTGTGGCTGAGAGCAGGAGCCTCTGTTCTACTAGACTCCACGTGACCTGGGCTTCATCTGGCTTGGGTTCCGAAGGCGAGCATCCCAATACAGAGCAGTTGGAAATCTGTGTTGCCTTTTATGCTCTAGTCTCCAAAAGCATATGGTGGTACTTTACCTGTGTGGGAGGGGGCAGTCCCAAAAACTACCCAGTTTCAAGGGGAGGAGACTTAGACTCTACCTCTTGATGAGAGTGATAAGGTTCTGGATGAACATATGGGCTAGTAGATATTATCATGGGTTTTTGAGGGATAAAACATAACTACACACACACACACACACACTCACACACACAAATGATCTCTTATCAATGCAGTTGTTACCCATTAGGACAATTCAGATGTTTCTTAAAAGTTGCCTCCAAGGGCGCCTGGGTGGCTCAGTTGGTTATGTGTCTGCCTTCGACTCAGGTTATGATCTATGATCTCAGGGTCCTAGGATGGAGCCCCAGATTGGGTTCTCTGCTCAGAGGGCGTCTGCTTCTCCCAATATCTCTGCCCCTACCCCACTCGTTCTTCTCTATCAAATGAATAAATAAAACCTTTTTTAAAATGTTGTCTGCAACTCCTGCATTCTAAACAGCCCTAGGCCTTTCCTCTCATCCAACTCTGAGTACCTACAATGCCATTTATTTATTTGTTTGTTTACTTAATTTATTTAAAGATTTTACTTATTTATTTGACAGAGAAAGAGAGAGCAAGAGAGCACAAGCAGGGGGAGCTGCAGAGGGAGAGGGAGAAGCAGACTCTCTGCTGAGCCAGGAGCCCAGTGTGGGACTCAATCCCAGGATCCTGAGATCGTGACCTCAGCCAAAGGCAGATGTTTAACCAACTGAGCCACGTAGGCGCACCCCTACAATGCCTTTTAAATATCTTCTACCCACATAATCAGTGATGTGTTACTAAGAGTATTTCTATCATCTTATCCTGTATTGTAGAGATATTTCAGGTGGATACCTAATGAAGTTACCACTGCCAGTGATGGTGGGGAAATTATTTGTAGGTACCCTCTGTGAAAAGAAGAAAGGATGTGTTTTTCCTGAGTCTCTCTTCTCTTAGAGTTCTGAATTATGCCAATAGTTTGACTATTATACTCAATTCAGTGGATTTTTTAAAACTATTTTCAAGCTGCTACAAAAGCTTAGGAATCTTGAGTTTAAGACTGTGTGTGTTATTTCTCCCCTTGTCTTCCAACGGGAGCAAAGGGAATTGTGTGGGGGTGGGGGTGGGGGTCCATCAATGCATATCAGGATAAAAATTTACCATGACATTAGACAAAGCAGCTTTAAAATTTCTAATCCATTCAAGAAAATTGACTAATACTAAGAAAATAACAAAGCATATTTACAAAATGAGCATATTATGCCCAGCTGTGCAAGCAATGGAATATCTATCTAAAGTGATTAGCTCCATTTTATCTCTTCAGAGTGCATTTGATTTCTCCTCTGGTTGGGTTTGCCTCTTCAGGGTAAAGCAGCTTCATAATTCACTTTGGGGATTTCTACAGTAATGACTGAGTACCTTCAGGGAACCACTGTGTTTGAGGCAGGGGTCTTCATAAAATAAAGGTGTTGTCAGGAGAATTAAACAATAAATACAGAAGAATTTTATAAGGCAATTATAATTATAAAGGTTGGCAAATTCTTGAAGCAGAATTGGGGCAGAAACCCCTAAAGGCACAAAAATTTAAAGGTCACCTATCATAAAATCAACTCACCTCCCTTTAAGAAACTATTCCCAGTTGCTCAAGACATCTCTCTTATGGTAGATTCAATAAACTCTCCCAAAATAATTTATTCCAAGCAAGAAACACTGAGTATATTATTTACATTTTGAGAATATATTTGTATTTTCTTTGTAAAGAAAAAGCATACTTCATTTAAAATACCATCATGATTGTTTTATTCTAGCCTACAGATATGACATATATGTGCAGTATGAAGAATACTAATCAACAAATTCATGTGTATGGATTGTGTCTAGCTAAATAAATAGAACATTGACAATATTGTTGAAAATTCCCTGTAGGCATCTTTTGGATTTTATCCCAGTCTTTTTTCTCTGGAAGTAATTACCATCTTGATTTTGTGTTAATAATACTCTATACAAATTAATTTGCTGACTTTTTTGTTTACTTTTGCTTATTTGTGACCTAGATAAGCATAGAATTATACTCTATATATGTTCATTCTTTGATGACTTTTTTTCTTTGTACATCATAAAATGTTTAACTATAGTTTGCAGTTTACGGTTGTATTATATTCCTTTGCATGATTGCCAATTATGCTGTTGTTGGCATTTGAATTGTTTCGTCTTTTGGTCTTCTGAATGATATGGCCATGGACAATGTTCAGTATGCCTCTGGATGGAAATGAACTAAGGTTTCTTTAGGGTATTCATCTCATTGTTGAATCACTGGTCATAGAGTCTATTTATATGTCTGCTCAGCTTTACTAATAATTGCTTTCTAAAAGATGTATAATTTATACTTCTATTAGCAGGGTATATGAAAATCTGGTGTGCATGAAATAATGCAAGTGTGATTGTAATTTGAACCTCCTCGATTATTAATCCTGTGGACACTTTTTTCACATTGTTTATTCCTATTTTCTCTCCTGCAAAATGCATATTCAAGTTCTTTGCTGCTTTTTTACATGATGGTTCTTCTCTTACTGATTCATTGGGGTTCTTTTAATTTTCCTAATGATCTCTTCCGAAGGTGTAGCTAGTGTTTTTACCTTTTTTATGGTAATTACATATTTGATGATACAAAGACATACTTTTAAAATTTCTTTGAAAATCTGAAGTTTCGTTTTTCATATTTAAATCCTTAATCCATTAGGGATTGGTTTGAGAGTATAGTTCGAGGTAGAGATCCAATTTTATGTTTTCCTATTTAGATTACCAATGTCACAGCAGCACTTAATGAATTTCCTTTCCTCTTTGATTTAAGATTTAGATTTGCCAAATATCAAATACAATAAATCCATGGGTGTGTTTCAGAACTCTCTATTTGGGTCCATTAGTCCTGTTTAACCCTACTAAATTCCATACTATCTTAATAACTTGAACTTTATAATTAGTTTTAATTCTGAGAGGATAAGATTTCTCAGCTTGTTCTTATAGAGGGTCTTAACGGTTATTAGAATTTTAAATTTCCATATAAATTTTAGAATCAGCCTATCAAGTTCCATAGAAAATGGAGATGATATTTAGATTAAAATTGTACTAAGCCTAGATCAATTTTTGGGAAATTGACAAAGAATAAGTATTTAATCTTTCTATTCATGAAGGCACTGTGGTTCCCATAGTTTGGGATTTTAATCTATTTCTTGAGGTATTATTATCACTTTACAAAATTATTTGTAGTTAGATCACTTATGTATACATTATATATATTATATATTTGGTGCTGTTGTAAGTTATAGTTTGTTAAAATCAAAACTTTTATTGCTATAAATGCAGATTACTTTCACATAGTGATCTAATATGCAATAATAATGCCAAACTCTGTTTATAATTCTAATTATTTGTCTTATACAGTCTTTGAATTCTGGAGAATATTGGGTTTATAATAGAACTCTATGTAGACATATCATCTGCATATAAAACCTTTCTAATCATTACACATTTTGTTTCTA
Source organism: Potos flavus (assembly GCA_028534135.1). Lineage (NCBI taxonomy): Eukaryota > Metazoa > Chordata > Mammalia > Carnivora > Procyonidae > Potos > Potos flavus. The sequence goes on along the minus strand of CM052897.1, from coordinate 115,540,717 downwards.
AAAGAAATGTCTTGGGGTCCCTGGGTGGCTCAGTTGGTTAAACAGCTGCCTTCAGCTCGGGTCATGATCCTATGGTTCTGGGATCGAGTCCTGCCTCGGGCTCCCTGCTCAGTGGGGAGTCTGCTTCTCCCTCTCCCTCTCCCTCTGCCTCTGCCCCTCCTCACTGCTCCTTCGTTTTCTCTCTCTCCCTTTCTCTCTCTCTCTCTCAAATAAATAAATAATCTTTAAATAAACAAACAAACAAAACGTCTTAAATTAGGGACCTAACTAGGAGCTCCAACATTAAGCTCTCTCCATTTAGAAAGAAGGATAACAATTCTTCCTTACTTTATTTCTGTCCTTATTTATTTAAATAACAGCCTAAAATATTTTACTATCAGCATAACATTTCATGTGGATCTTTTATAGATGCCTTTTATTGAGTTAAAGAAATTATTTTCTATTCTGTTAGCTAAGAGTTGTTTTACCCCACTAATGGATGAATTTTATTGATTTTGGTTTTTTGGTTTTATTTTTTATGTCCTTTGGAAGGATCATATATTTTATTTAGTTTTAATCTGTTAATGTAGTGAATTACATTGATAAATGTTCCAATATTGAACCACTGTTCACAGATAGAGGAGACCGAACATAGTCAAAATGTAATATCTTTTTTATACATTTTTAGATTTTTTTTTTTACTTTAGTATTGATAAGTAAGATTGCCATGTAATTTTGTTTCAGTACTGGGGCGCCTAGGTGGCTCAGTCGTTAAGCGTCTGCCTTCGGCTCAGGTCATGATCTCAGGGTCCTGGGATCGAGCCCCGCATCCGGCTTCCTGCTTGGTAGGAAGCCTGCTTCTCCCTCTCCCACTCTCCCTGCTTGTGTTCCCTCTCTCACTGTGTTTCTCTCTGTCAAATAAATAAAATCTTTAAAAAAAAAAAAATTATTTCAGTACCAAATCGATTTTAATTTGTTATCAGATTCACTAGCATCATATATAGTATTGAGGACACTTTATTCTTGAATTTCTATCAATATTATCTGTATTTCTGTTGTTTGCATTGTTAGTGCTGTTGTCATTTAAATGTTTTAATAAGACTCCTCTATTTGTGGAAAAAATATTTAACAGTTGATTCAATTTCCATAATAGCTCTAGAGCCAATTGGTTATTTTAGTTAATTGGGGGCATAGATCTGTTATAGTTTCTCTAGGAATTTCACCTGATTTCTGAATGATGTGTGTTCCTCTTCTAATTTTTCATTACACAGTAAAAGGTAAACTCAAATCAGCAAACCCTATGTAAATATTGGTGGGGAAAAAGAATAACTGTACACCCACAGACATAATATTTTAAATATAAATATATAAATCTATAAATATAATAATATAAAATTATAAAGATGTATTAATTTTCCTAGATACTCAAGAAATACCAAATTAGCTGTATTCTGACAGAGAGTCAGTGCAACATAGGTTCTATCTCCTATTATTTCTTCCTCTTTTTTCTTCTTCCATTTCTCTAATCCCTTTTCTATTAACCCCCTTGCCCCACAGCTATTGGACTAGTCAATAGTATTATTATTACCAGTCAATACTATTATTAGTAGAGCATTGCCATGCCCACTTTAGGATTCTGGGATCTAAATTATGCAAGAAATTTTATTTTTCATCTTTTTAAATTGTTATATGGGAGGCAGTAAAATATCAACTTCTGTGAAGTTATTACATAAATTTAATGCAATTCAAATCACAATTTCTTTGTTTTCTTTTGTTGATTTGAGGATATGTTTAATATTTTGTGAAGTAGTAAATTTATTTATCCAATCCAATTCAAATAAATTTAACCAAGAAGAACCAAGAAAACTATTTAAAATAGTAGCAGTGAGTATATGTTGGGCAAAATTAATCTCATCAGATGTAAGAACAAAACTACTATAATCAAATAAATAAATGCTTGAATGTTAATTGACAAAGCAGTAGAAAATAATAGAAATGACAGAAATAGACTCAATAATAAACACAATTCTAACATAAGATATAGGTGATAGCATTATGCAGTTAGAAGATAAATTATTTAATAATGTTAAATAACTAGATCTCATCTGAATATTCATAACATATAATTACCAAATGTATTAAAGTCCTAAGTATTGAAGTCCTAAATAGAAATATAAAAAGATAAATATCTACAAACTACAAGCGTTGTCTAGAGGCATGAGAAAGTTCTTACAAAGATAGAAAATTTAAAAAATCATGAAGAAATGATAAGATACCTTTGGCTTTAATTTCACAGAGAAATTCCAAGAGCAATCCTTTTTATGTTTCAGACAGAAAAGGGAAAATTACATATCAGAGGCCTACCATCCGGGGAAACAACTTCTCCAGAGCTTTATCTCCCTGCGGAAATGGCATTTAGCCAAATCCAACTGCTATAGCCTTTCTCTCTTACCTAAGGGAAAGTAAAAAAGCTTAAGGAACAGATCTGAAAGTCAAAGCCCAAGGACTGAATTCCATTAAAACCCTGTAAAATGGGGTGCCTGGGTGGCTCAGTGGGTTAAAGCCTCTGCCATTCTGCTCAGGTCGTGATCTCAGGGTCCTGGGATCCAAGCCCAGCATCAGACTCTCTGCTCAGCAGGGAGCCTGCTTCCCCCTCTCTCTCTGCCTGCCTCTCTGCCTACTTGTGATCTCTGTCTGTCAAATAAATAAATAAAATCTTAAAAAAACAAAAACAAAAAACCTGTAAAATCCTTACCCCCTCCCCGGTCTTTCTACCATATCAGTGAGGCTACAGTATAATAACTTATTACAACTGATAGAGCTACAAGCCACAGACTTTAATTAAGAAGGATTTCTTAGGAAAACTTAAGGACAAGGGGGTAAACAAATACACTAGAAGAAATTGAAGCTTCTGGCATCTCTGGCTATAAAACATTTAAACATAACTCAGCTCCTGTCAACATCAACATAAAACTTCACACTAAACTTCACACCTGTTTACCTCTGTTTCTATTACTTGATACATCATGTTTGGCTTTCAGAAAAATTTTTAAGACATGCAAACACTCCAGAAAAACATTGTCTTAAGAGGAAAAGCAAGCATCAGAACCAGTCTAAAATATGATGCAGGTAGTATATTAATAACATAAGGAATTTAAAATAGCTACAATCAATATGTTAAGGGCTCTAATGTAACAAGTAAACAACATACCAGAAGAGATGAGTAATATAAACAGAAAAGTAGAAATGCTAGGAAAGAAACCAAACCAAGCAAAACAAAATAGAAATGCGAGAAATTGATAGAAATGGGGAATGCTTTTGATGGCATCTTTATTGGACTGGACAAAGCTGAGCAAAGAATTAGTGAGGCTTGAAGATATGTCAGTAGAAACTTTTCAGACAGAAATATGGAAAAAAATAGTGAAACAAATTAGATGGAACATTTAATAACTGGAATAGCTACAAAAGGCATAACATATGCACAATGGGACTACCTGAAGGAGAAGAAAGAGAGAAAGGGACAGAAGAAATATTTCAAGGGATAATGGCTGAAATTTTTCCAAAATTAATGACAGATACCAAATTACAGATCCAAGAAGCTGAGAGAACACCAAATAGGATAAATACTTATACTTATGCACATCATTTTGAAGGCACAGAAAACGGAACACAAAGAGTAAATCTTGAAAGTCAAGATATAAAACAAAAAAACAAAACAAAACAAAAAACACGCCTTGCCTATATAGGAACAAACATAAGACTTACAACATACTTGGAGTCACAGAAACAAGTCACAAAAGTTACAGAAATAAGACAGTATAGGGAGATATTCGAAGTGTTGAAAGAAAAGAAAACATCATCCTAGAATTCTATATCCAGGGGAATTGTCCTTCAAAACTAAAAAAATAATTAAAGATTTTCTGGATAAATAAAAACTAAGAAAATTGATTAGCAATAGGCCTTCGTTGCAACAAATGTTGTAAGTAGTTCTGTACAGAAAAGGAGAATGATATTGGTCATAAACTTGTATCTACCTGAAGAAAAGAAGAGGGTCAGGAAAAAAAGATAAAATAAATTTTTACTTTTTTATTTTTAATTGATTTAATATATAATTGTTCAAAGTAATAATAATGTATTTTGTAATTACAACATATGAATAAGTGACGTGAATGAAGCAGTGTTATAAGTATAGTAGGGAGGAACTGGGAATACTCTGTTCTAATGTATTTGTACTCTCCACGAAGCAGTATAGTGTTACTTAAAGGGGATTTAGATTAATTTTACATGTATATTGCAAACTCTAGGGTAACCTCTAAAGAATTTCAAAATAATTATAATTGAAATGCTAAGGAGAGGAAAGAACATGAATTTTATAAAATACTCGATTAAAATCAAAGCAAAAAAAGAGGCAAAGACAAAAAACAACCAGAAAAACAAGTACAATGAATAGAAAACAGTTACAAACATGGTAGATATTAATCCAAATACATCAATAATTATTTGAAATGTAAACAGTCTAAATACATCAATTTAAAGAATAGACACTGTCAGCATGGATATAAAAATCGGACCCAACTCTATATTTTCTATAAGAAACCACGGTTAACTATAAAGACACAGATAGGTTAAAAATACAGAAATAAAGAAAAATGTACCATGACAATGTTACTCAAAGGAACTTGGTGTTGCTGTATCAATTTAAAAAAAATCCATGTTTCATTCAGAATAATGAAAATTATCAGGGTTTAAGAGAGTTTTTGCATAGTGAGAAAAAGGAGTCAATAACCATGAAGATACAAGAATCCATAATATGTGCACACCTAAAAACAATCAAAATATGTGAGACAAAATCTAATAGACCTGTGAGGAATAATAAAATCACTATTAGAACCAGAGACTTCAACAATTCCATTGAGTATTTGGAAAACCCAACAGATAGAAAATCAGTAAGGATGTAGTTCTAATGTACAGCACCAACATTCAACTAGATTTACCTGACATTTATAGAATAGTTTATTCCACCAGAAAATAGATACTCATCACATGCTTATAAGGGATATTAAGGAAGATAGGCCACATTTTGGACCATAAAGCACACCTTAGTAAATTCAAAATAATAGAAATCCTATAAAGTATGTTCTCAGATCAAAATGGAATTATAACACATTCATAACAGAAAGATAGATGGAAATCTTAAAATATTTGGAGATTGACAGATGCCTTTCTAAATAAAGCAGGAGTCAAAAAAATTTAAAGAGAAATGTAAAAATAGTTTGAACTCAATGAACAAAGAAAGAAATAAAAATGAGTGCAGAAATTAACACAGAAAAACAAAAGGTAAGACTTCTAAAATATTAAAGTTTATGAACTTCTAGTCACATTAACAAAGAAAGAGAGAAAACACTAATTACTGATATCAAAAATGAAAAAAATGTTATTCATCACGATAATCTCATGGACATTGCAACTTAATAAAAGAATACTATAGAGCATTCATTGTCCACATAGTAGGTAACATGGGTGAAATGGAATAATTCCTTGAAAGACACATTCTACTAAAACTTACACAAGTAAAAATAGATAATATGAATAAGCCTATGTCTATCAAAGAAATTATATAAAAAATTAACCTTAGAAAACAACAACAACAAAAATGAAAAACAAAAGAAAGCAAGCAAGCAAGCACCAGGCCCAGATGGATTCACTGGTAAATTCTATCAAACATTTACAGAATAAATAACACTAGTTCTTTACAATCTCTTCCAGAAAATAGCAGCAGAGGAAGTAAGGAAACACTTCCTAACACATTCTATGAGGCCACTATTACCCTAATGCCAAAATCAAATAAAGACATTACAAGACAAAAAACTACAGAGCAATATCTGTCATAAACAAAGGCATAAAATTTTTTGACGAATATTATCAAATTATATCCAAAAATTCATAAAAAGAATCATAAATTAGAACCAAGTGGAAATTGTTCCGGTTGTATAAGCCTGATTCAGTTTGACAAGGAAGAAAAACTATATGATCCTATCAGTAGATTCAGAAAGAAGTATTTCATAAAATCCAACATCTATCTTAAAAACTCTCAGTAAATTAGGACAAATAGAAGCCTCCTTAGCTTGATAAAGAGCACCTACCAAAACATGATGTTCAACTAAAATCAGATTTAATGACAAGAAACTGGACGTTTGTCCTTAAAACTGGGAACAAGGCAAGAATGTTCCCTCTCACCGCTCCTATTTAACATCATATCAGAAATCCTAGCTAGTGCAATAAAACAAGAAGAGGAAATGAAAGTATATAGATTTGGAAGAAATAAAATGTTCTTTGTTCACAGATGTCTGTGTAGAAAATCCAAAAGGATTAAAAAAAAATACTCCTGGACCTAATAAACCATTAGAGCAATGTGGCACGATACAAAGTTAATATACAAAAGCCAATGCTTCCCTATACCAGTGTGCAGGAAAGGGATAACTCATAGGCCTACGTTGCTCAAATTCTGCACTTTGTGTTGAAATGCTATCTTCAGGATCAACGATTGTCTGGACCCCGGGCAATCCTGGACTATTTGCCTGATAAGAATGTTTTTCTGTGACTGAAGTATGGGACTGTGCTACACTTGTTTGAAAATATAGCTTATTGTCATTGTTGTTTTAAAAATGTGTTTTATTATTAATATCAATTTTTGTATGCCTGAGGACCTTGGACCAATGCTACCAAATCAATCATATAATTTATGTTAACCAACATGATATATGGTGAACATGTATTTTGCTCTGAGGAGTTGTTGCCTGTGCAACTAAAGCCAGTCTTGCAAGTACTGCATGCACATGTGACTTACCCCCATTAAAATACTGGACCCTAGACTTGGCTTAACTTTCTTGGTTGACAGCACTTTGCACAAGTTGTCACACATTGTTGCTGGGAAAACTAAGTGCATTATGTGATGCCACTAAGAGAACACACCTGGAAGCTTGGGCCTAGTTTTTAATAGATTACACTCTATAGACCTTTTTTCCTTAGCTAATGAGTATCCTTTTGCTGTAATAAACAATAACCACGATTGTAACAGCTTTTCTGACAGGTGAGTCTTTCTAACAATGCATATGCAGAAAACTACAACACTGTGTTGAAAAAAGTCAGAGATGTAAATAAATATTCCAAGAGATATTCTGTGTTGATGGATAGGAATATTCAATATTATTAACATGTCATTTCTTTCCAACTTGATCTATAGATTCAATGCAATACAAAAACAAAAACAAAAAACAAACAAAAGCAAAAAATCCCCACAAAAACCTAGCAGGTCATTTTGTAAATATTTGCAAACTGACTCTAAAGTTTATATGCATGGGGAAAAAATACCCACAGTAACCAATATTATACTGAGGAATAGCAAAGTTAGAAGATGCACAACTCAACTTTAAAACTTATTATAAAGCTGTACAATCAAGACATGTAATCAATACAGCATGGTATTAATAATAAACTCATAGATCAATGGAACAGAATTGAGAGCCCAGAAATAGGCCTACATAAACATAGTCAACTGAATTTTGACAAAGAAACAGAGGCAATTCAATGGAGAAGGGAGAGGCTTTCAAAAAATGTTGCTGGGAAATTTGGACATTGTAAAAGAAAATCATCTAGGCACTGAATTTATGTATTTCACAAAAATTAGCTCAGAATATATACCTAAATGTAAAATGTAAAACTATAAAATATCTATAAAATAATTTAAGGACAAATGTAGTTGACCTTGTAGTTGGTGATAAATTTTTAAATACAAAACTAAAAGTATGATCCATGAAAGAAAAAGATTCTGATAAACAAAACTTTATCAAAATTAAAAGCTTACAAAAGACACTGTTAAGAGCATGAAAAGTAAGACACAGATCTAGGAGAAAATATTTACAAAACACATATTATAATGAAGGACCTATATCCAAGATACACAAAGAATACTTTAAGCTCAACAATAACAAAACAAACCACCAGTTACAAAATGAGCTAAAGAACTGAATAGACATCTCACCAAACAAGAGAAACAGGTGGTAAGTAAACATGGGAAAAGATGCTCAGTATTTTCTGTTATTAGTAAGTTGCAAATTGAAGCAATAATGAGATACCTCTACATAGATTTTCTAAAAACAAAGAAAACAAAAAACCTGATAGTACATTATGCTGATGATGATGCAGTGAAGGAGAAACTCTTATTCATTGCTGGTGAGAATGCACAATGATATAGCCACTTTGGAAGAGAGTTTCACTGTTTTTTTGCTTTAGTTTTTGTTTCACCATAAGAAGCAGCAGTTGTGCACCTAGGTATTTACCCAATTAACTTGAAAACTTGTGTTCACAAAACATATATATATGTATATATATATATATATATATATATATATATATATATATATATATATATGATTTTATAACAGCTGCATTCATAATCATCAAACCTGGAGCAACCAAGATGTTCTTTAATAAATAAGTGGATAAATAAATAGTGGTGCATTCATACAGTAGCATAGTATTCAGGAAAAAATGAAGTGAACTACGAAGCCATGAAAAGACATGAAGAACCTTAAATGTTAAGACTGTTCAGTTGAATAAGCCAGTCTGAACATGCTGGGAATTTCCAATTAGATGACATTCTGGAACTGGCAAAATTACAGGGACAGTAAAGTGACCACTAGTTGCCAGAGATTTGGGAAAGATGAATAGGGAGTCTTAAGGTGGTAAAACTATTCTGTATGATACTCTAATGGTGGATACATGACCATATGCATTTGCCAATACCCATAGAACTTTACAGAACAAAGAGTAAACTTAATGTATTGAACAAAAAGAAATCATTTAGGTCAGGGGATCTCAAGAAGGAATGCGGACTGTGACAAGAGAATCTAATGGCATTAGAAATGTAGAAACAACCTCCCCGAAGGAGTTGGGGAAAAGGTGGTGATCTAAGTAATTTTCAAAATGAAAGGGGTCTATAAAACTAAAGGGAGAGTGAACTGCATACAACTCACTATACTTTAGTTGATAAGGTTATCCCAGGGGTTACAGGTTAATAAGTCTGATACTGTTATATATGTATACTGGAATTCAACAATTAAACAATGGATGGTGAATAATTGGGGCCAGTTTCTCACTGTTGAAGTGGAAATTTATACATAGGCAAGGAGAGGAGTCTAAAATAACTTGTAATAATCAGAATTGGACAAATCAGTAAGAACTCATGTTTGACTTAATATAGATGCAAATGGTTACACATAGATTTATTTATAGATATGTGTGTGTATATATATATATCTCCTTGTTCTGTTAGCTAAGAGGGTCTAGAAACTACAGCACCCCAGTAGCAATGAGCATATAGCTATCACCCAGGTAATAGTTTTTGAAACCATTCTCCTATAAGAGAAAACATTTCTCTTTGGAGAAATGGCCAGTTTTAGGGGGTAGAGAGGTGGTGAGTGTGCACAGGAAATAAATACTGAGAATTGCTATAATATATCACTTATAATGGTTCTTTTCCAACAAAAAAAAATATGAGATGTGAAACAATGGATAATTTATATGTTGGGGGGAAAAAAAAGAGATAGCAAAACTGTTGGTAAGAATGACCAGATGTCAGAAGATTTCAATGTAGTCATGAGAAGTATGTTAAAGAAAGAAAAGTCATGATTACAGACACAAGGAGACTATGAGTATTATGGAAATGTAACCTCAGAAAGAGAATATCAGGAAAGAGATAGAAATTATTTTAAAAGAACCAAATAAAAATTTTGGAATTGAAATGTACATCAACTGAAGTGAAGTATTCACTAGAGGGGTTCATCAGTAGATGTGAATTGTCTGGAGAAAGAATTAGCAAACCTTCAGGAGAGATCAGTGGATATTATACATCAGAAGAATGAGGGGCAGATGAAAAGAACAGAGTCACAGAGACATGTGGGAAACTTTTAAGCACCCTACATATGTGTAATAGAATACAAGAAGAGGAAAGAAAAGATAAAGGAGAAAAAAAAAAATACTCAAAAAATGATGGCTGCAAACTTCCCAAAGTTTAAAAAAAAAAAACAATTTATACATCCCAGAAGTTCAATAAATTCTAAGAAGGATAAATGAACAAAGATTCAAAAATAGACATATCATTGTATAAATGTTGAAAACCAAAGACAAGAAGTAAATCTTCAAAGTAGCAAGAGAAAATGACTCCTCAATTATTAGGGAACCCCAATAAGATTAACAGCTAACTTTAAGCAGAAACAAAGGAATCCAGAAAACAGGATGACATATGAAAAAGGATTGAAAGAACACAAAGAACTATCAACAAAGAATCTTATCTTCAGCAAACCTATCTTTGAAAAGTGAAGACAAAATGCACTCCAGGATAAACAAGAATGGAGAGATTTGTTGCCATCAGACCTGCTTTACAAGAAATGGATGTTCTTCAGGCTGAAAGCAGGTGAGCACAGATGGAAAATTGAGTCCACACAAGAAAATAAAGAGCAACAGCAAAAATAATTGTGTAATTGTAAAAGTGTAAAAGCATATTTCTTCTTTTTCTCTTAATTGATTTAAAAAGAAATAGTATAAAACAGTATCTATAAAAGTGTATTCTCAAGCCTATAACATATAGAAATATAGTATATTTTAAAATAATAGTACATAGGGCACCTGGGTGGCTCAGTCATTAAGCGTCTACCTTTGGCTCAGATCATGTTCCCAGGGTCCTGGGATCGATCCCTGCATTGGGCTCCCTGCTCAGCAGGAAGCTTGCTTCTCCCTCTCACACAGCCTTTGCTTGTGTTTTCTCTCTCACTGTCTCTCTCTCTGTCAAATAATAAAAAAATAAAATCTTAAAAAAAACTACAAATTGATATACAATTTCACCACAAACCGCATAAAAATCTCTGTTCTTTGCATTAATTGATAAACTATTCCTAAACTTCGTGAAGAACATCAAGGAACCCAGAAGAGGCAAAACAATTTTATAAAAGAAGCATTAAGTTGAAGGAGACATACTTCCCAATGTCAAATGTTACTACAAAGCTACAGTAATCAATGCATTACCTGCATAAGGACTGATATATGCTGATAATATAGATCAGCAGAATTTGACTGAGAGTACAGAAATAAACTCACATTTATAGTCAACTAAATTTTGACAAGCTTGGCAGGGCCATTCTATGGAGAATGAATAGTTTTTTCAACCAAAAGTATAGGGACAATGGGATGTCTACATGTAAAAATTTATTTGGACCGCTATCTTCACCATCTACAAAATTTATATGAATCAAAAACCTAAGTATAAGGAGTTAAAACTATCAAACTTCTAAAACAAAAAATGGTTTAAATCCGTGACCTTGGATTAGGCAATGATTTCTTAGCTATGACACCAAAACACTAGGAACAAAAGGGAAAAAAAGGACAGATTGGGCATCATCGGAGTTGAAAATGTTTATGCTGCAAGGAATAGCACTTTGACAACCTCCAGAATGGGAGATTTGCAAATGATTTGCAAATCATGTCTTTGATAAAGGACTTGCATCTAAGATATAAAAAGAACTCTTAACAAAAAAGACAAGTAGCCCAACTAAAACATAAGCAAAGGATATGAATCTGTACTTCTCTAAAGATGTATAGTAGACAGAAAACATATGGAAAGATGTTTAACATCATTAGCCACAAGGGGAATACAAAACCACTGAGATACCACTTTGTACCCCCTAGGATGGCTGTGAAAAAAATGACAGATAATAACAGACATTGACAAATATGAGAGAAGTTGGAACACTCTTGCATTGCTGATGTGACTATATAATGGTGCAGTGGCTCTGGTTAACACTCTTGAGATTCCTGAAAAGATTAAACTTACAGCTACCATAAGACTTAGCAATTCCACTCCTAGGTTTATACCCAAGAGAAATGAAAACATGCTTACATAAAAACTTGTGTTAAAGTTTATAGTAGCATCATGAATAGTAGCCAAAAAGCGGAAAACAATCAAATATCAATTAACTGATAACTAAATAAAATGTAGTATATTGATACAATGGAATATTTTAATAATATTAAGATAATATTAATAATAATAAAGAGTGATTAAGGACTGATACATGCCAAAAATGAATAACCCTTGAAAACACATGCCAAGTGAAAGAAACCACACACAAAAGCTTGCAGACTGTTGCAAATGCAGTTCCATTATTTTTTTTTTTTAAGATCTTATTTATTTGAGCAAGAGAAAGAACACAAGTAGAGGGGAGGAGCAGAGAGAGGAGAAACATACTCCCTACTGAGTAGGGAGCCCAACGTGGGGCTGAGTCCTAGGACCCCAAGATCATGACCTGAGCCAAAAGGCAGATGCTTAACCGACTGAGTCACCCAGGTGCCCCAAGTGCAGTTCCATTTAAATAAAAAGTCCATAACAGGCAAATCTGTAGGGATGAAAGTGAATTATTGGTTGTTAAGGGCTGAGTAGGGTCAAGGAATTATGGCCAAGAGTTGCAAGGTTTCTTTTTGTAGTAATGAAGATACTCTAATTGATTCTAATCCTGACTGAAATTGGTTGTGGTAATGGTAGTACAATGTTGTGAATATACTATAAGTCATGGAATTTTGAACACTTGAGCAAAGTATATGATATACGAATTATATCTCAGTGAAAGCTGTTAAACAATCCTGTGCCTGATAATAGGTAACATTTATTGGAAACTATAATATGCCAGGCATAACTGTAGGATGATGTGTACATATACTAACTTATTTATCTTTAAAAATCCTTATGAAATAGGTATTATTATTATCCTCCTTTTACATATGGAAAAACATGGGGACAAAAAAGTCAACTTATGGGATGCCTGGGTGGCTCAGTTAGTTAGGCAGCTGCCTTCGGCTCAGGTCATGATCCCAGGGTCCTGGAATCGAATCCCACATCGGGCTCCTTGCTGAGTGGGGAGCCTGCTTCTCCCTCTCCCTCTGCCTCTGCCTGCCATTCTGCCTGCTTGTGCTCTCTCTCTCTCTCTCTGTCTCTGACAAATAAATAAATAAAATCTTAAAAAAAAAAAAAAAGTCAACTTATATGTGCAAGTGGTCAGTACACGAAAAGTTCATTGTCTCTTAACCACCATGCTATGCCACTCCATTCAAAGCTCTGAAGGTTAATGCCAAATAAAATTATTTGCAACACTAAGAACAACCAAGAGTATAATTAACTTTTAAAGACCTCTTACATTGAAATGAGAGTAAAACATGTAAATGTACATTTACTTTAAAATAAAGCAAGTTAAACAAAACTAATGTGCTGTTTCACATATAAAATTGGTAAACGATGAACAAAAATATTATTTATCAGAATGTGTTAAAATGGACTGCTAATGAGAGTGTAATTGCCACAGCCTTCTGGAAATAAGTTTATAAATTTGCATCAGAGGATTCAAATAAAGCATGACTTTGACCATGTATTGCTAATTCTAATAAGGAATTATTCAAATTGTACTCATGGCTACATGTTCAAAAATCTTATATATAATAGCTATTTATCTTTATTAAAGATCACTACACAATTATTCAGCCTCATGCATCTAATTTAATAAAACGAAAAAAATGCTTACAGTATAATTCCATGTGGAAAGAAAAGCCCAGATTCAAAATTTTACATAACTTTGGTTTTAATATTGCATGTTCAGAGGAGAAAGGAAATTGATCACATGCGTTACATGGACTATGGAGGAAGAGTAGAATTATAAGTGTTTTTGTCTTCTATTTTTTCCATTTCAGAAATTTTCTGTAGTCGGGGTTATTATGCTTCCATTGAGCAATATGACACAATCACTGAAAAGTTACAAGGGCAGCAGTAGTTCACGTGCGTCACCGTCTAATTTATGCCTACTACATGTTTGTAAATATAATCTCAAAGCAAAACATTACTCCTAATTACCTATTCTGACTTTTTGTTTTATTTCAAAAGTTTACGAGAGGTGAATAGATAGCTCATTCATCAAGAATTTATTGGAAGGCATTGTGCCGTGTGTGGTGTTGTATAATAAGTAGTAAGCTAGCTTCCCCCTGGATGATCTCGTAAACTATTTGTGCAAATAAGATTCCACAGTGAAAGCAACTAAAGATCAGTGCTGACGTAGACTTAAATGTGAATGCAGGTGGATGATACTAAAAGCACGGTAAGCATCAGAGATGAGGAGAGTATTAGAGGCTAGAACTTTGGAACCTTTTACCGAAGTGTGTGTCATCAGAGCAGCTGAACTTGTTCAATTCCTGGAGTAAGCAGTCTGTGCTAAAGGGCAAGCATAGAGAACTGCGTGCTAAATGTTGCAGAGACGGGAGCAAATTCAGAACATGTGGAAAGCCAAAAGGAAATAGAATGGATCCTGAATTTATTTTAGAGATACTACATTTTTTTAAAGTTAGGTATAGAGAATTGCATGTCAGTATTGAGACTTTTTAAAAATTATTTGCTTCCTCTTTAATAAATAACCATTCCCAGTGTAATGAGGTTGAATCGATAAATGTGCTAGAGATACTTGAGCTCCTCAGTTTCTGGATGAGCCAGAAAGAGGAATGTATTTGGGAAGGGGGATAAAATTTCTCTCTGAATAATCAAACAAAATCTTCAGATGGAAAATATGTAGTAGTCATTATCTAAACCATTATCAAGTACTAATCATTAAAACTTAGGAAAGATACACTTATAGAAAGTACAACAAATCTATACAAAGGATTCAAAATGTAGCTAACATTATTTATAGCCCAAACTAAGAAAACAAATATCTTCAGTTTTTGTTTCTGCTTTATCCATTTGTTATGTTTCAAATATTATATGAGATATATTTACTATATGTAGTGTACTACTTCTGTGACTATGTGTAGTGTATGTGTACATGTGTGTATGTATCTTCATAGTTTATCATCTATCCCAAATTAACTGGGAGTCCTGTCTTCTATTTGCTTAATCTGGTAACACAACTTTAGAGACAAATTCATCTAATATGAGTATATTATAATAAGTCACTTTAAGTCACAAAAGGGTCCACCTTTCCCTTAGAAGACAGGGCAAGATGACTTTCCCTAGCTCATTAACTGTCTGACCTGTGAATACACTCTGACATCTGGGCCAAGCACCGATGTCTTTAATAATTCTGGTTGTAGGAAATTGGATTTGATGTGTTTATAGGACAACCAAAGTGGGGAGGGGCTTGTCCAGTGAATTTGGGCAAGTGGTGTTTGGATTTCATGATAAATATTTAGTTAAGAAATGTTGGAGACATTACTGTTTTGTCAAAAGAGTGGATAAGATTGTCCAAAAAGAATAGGCATGGAGAGGACGCAGTTCCTGAGGAGACACTGATGTTACTGTGCAGGTACCTAGGAGAAGCTCTCCTTACTGGACAAATAAGAAGTTACCTGTTTGATAGATAAATATGTAGGAAGTTTGGAGGCAAACTGCGAAACAGGTTTTTTGTTTTTCCCCCTAAAATTTTAGTGGACAGATGCTGTTGATTAGTATTTATTTGCATAGTATATGCATATTTATACATGTTTAGTTAATTCTTTATTTTATAGAATATACATATATATGTATGTATATTTCCCCAAGTTGTTTGATGAAAAATTTTAACATAACATTCATGTGACTGGAGCATAATTTCTACTTACTATTGAGGAACTGAAAAGGTTTATTTTATTCACATATGTAGTTACACAAATTATGAGAAAAATTTTAAAAAGTTTATTGTTTTTGTCTCCAAACTTAACTTTCAGTACAATTCAACATACTATCCATCCAGCATTTAATAAGATTATAGCAGCAGTTCTCCACAGAATTTTAATAATAGATGTTTTCTTTATCATGTATGTATTCTAGCATGCGGAGATTTTAAAGAACCATTGAAACACAGGAAGATAGGAAGAGACTTAATATATTTTTATAGACCCCAGATATCATTTTAACTATATTATTGAATTGTTTTACTATAATCAGTGTAGTGTGGAATGTTGTAATAACTTCCAGTTCTCTGTAGAATACAAAGGCATCCATGGGACACTTGAAGACACATCCTGTTATCTCTACTCATGTAAAGATAATCACACAATTGTTAAATTATACCTGATTGACCATTTAAAAATGTCTCCAAGTATGATTCCATTTCCTGTCTTCTCATTAAATAGGTGACATAAATTTTTATTGAGATTTTACTTTATAGAGATTATATGAATAAACTTCGATATAGCCTTCACCGGAATTTATTTCTGAGAGCCTTTAAACGAGAGATGTCAAAAGCAATAAAATAAATGCTAGCTTCAATATTTGGCCTAGGTTTACCATATTAAAAATGCCATAACCCAACAATTTTATCTTCAATAATACAGTAATGATTTCTTTTAATACCTTATCCTGCAAAGGTAGAAGAAACCAAAATGTCTCTGAACTGTATTGTATGGCTCTAAACATCACCCAGAAAAGCATTACCCATATTTACAATACAGCTTTATGGCACCAATTTAGCTGAAAGAATGTATATGTATATTTCTTTTATGGTACTTCACTTCAGAGAATTAGATATGACTTGTTTGTGTAATGCTGAGTAAAAAAAGTTTTTTTTTTCTAGTAACAAAACTTGGTATTAAGAATGCTTAATCTAGGAAAGCATGGATCCTGAATGTAACTGTAGTCACATCTCAGAAAAGACAATATTGGACTTGAAAATATATGGGGAACACTTGTGAAATGTGGGAGCAATTTCAAAGTCACATTATGAGAAAAGGGGAAATGTAGGAGTCATTTATCAGACCACCAAATGCCCTTTCAGCCACACAACAAATACTCAGCTATGAGGATAATCGCTAGTGATTCTCCCACTCCTTTTCATCCTTCCTTTTATGTTTTATTATGGCTATAAAGAAAATCTGCCCTCTCTCTGTGTTAGGCAAGGACTGCAGGAGATGATACTAAGCTCTTGGTGTTGTCCCAATGGAATGTGCCTCAATTCACTTTCATTTTGAATTTAGACTCTTTTATGGTCTTTGAAAGCAACAGGAGTTTTAGAACTGGTTCTGTGGGAATCTTGACACTGTGTTGAATTTTTATTTATTTTTTCACTCTGCTTCATTAACCCATTTCCCCCCTTTGAAGCCATGGCTCTTATTCAAAACCTTGCCAAAGGAAAAGGACAAGAGGAGGGGTCCTCTGGACTCCTTATCATATTACAAACAACTTCTTACCTGTGTCTTTGACCTTTATTCTGCCTTGTCCCAGCAGAACTATTAACAGCAAGACTTGTGTATCAGTGTTTTTCTAATTTCTCCCAAGTACACGGCAGAACACTGGCTTTCTCAAAATGTTAATAAACACAAAGTAAAACAGTTCCAGGGTCAAATCAGTCTTGGAAAAAACTGAAAACTTATAATGGCAATAGTTTTAACTCATAGAACACAATCTGCAACTTTCGTATTTTACATTTTTATATGCTTTTACATATTTTTATATTTTAATATGCTAAAGTACAGTGTGGTTTCTTCAGGTAGGATGTATGGTAAGCAGAGTTTCCATATATGATTGTGAGACTTGTTTTGTTTTGTTGTTTTTGCTTTTGTTTTGATGAGCATTTGTAGAACTAATGCTCCACCAAAAAATACTTTAAGAAATATAATCCTGGGCAGAAGATGTCATGCTTTAATTACTGGGCCATTGCAAAGATTTATACCACTAATAAAGTAAGAGATGTACTAATGAGAAGCAAGGAAACTGGATGTGTTTCTCTCTTTCATGTATTCCTTCCTTCATTCTCTAAATATTTATTGAGCTTTTATACTGTACACCAGGTACAAGCCTAACTGCTGGGAACACATCTGTGAACAGGACACCTCTCATCTCTTTATGAGCTAATTATGATGGAAGCGATTGAAAGAGAAAAAAGTACACACACACTAACCTCTTTGTTGTTGGTCAAATGCATCAGTTATTCAAGTGTCTTGAGGACTTTGGACTTGCATTTCCTGCACCTGGAATGCTTTTCCATAGATATGTCCATCACTAGCTGGGGCATGGAGTAAGTTTATGTTCAGCAAGCATTAGCAGACACTGCCAAATAGTTTTCCAAATCATACAACCAGTTTACCTTTTCAGCAATAGTACATAAGTGTCACTTCCACATCCTCTCCAAACTCCATATTTATTGCTCGTTTGAATATTCTCTGTTCAAGCCCCAGGCCTGTTTTTTCTATTAAGTTTGACTTTTCATTCTATAAATGGCAGTTTTCGATGGATTGGCATTGCTAATTTTAATTCTTTACCAATTATTACTACTTTCCTTATTTAATACAACTTCACTTACCTTAAATCAAGAAGACTTTCTCCTTTGATACCTTGTAGAAGATCCATTGTTTTGTCTCTCAGATTTAGATTATAATTCACCTGGAATCGATTTCTGCGTATAGTGTGAGGTGTAGACAAAAATACATTTTATTTATAGGGATATTCAATCAGCATTTATTCAGTTGACAATCATTTCTCTTTAGATGTATCCATATAAATATGAGTCTCTTTGTTGATCTGTTTCTTTGGTGTGTTTCTCTATCCATGTTTGTCCTTTTATAGCTTTGTAATAAGTTTATTGCACAATAGTCTTCTGCTCTTCTTCAAGATCATCTTAGTTCTTCTTGGTCTTTGATTTCGATTGAGATTGCATTTACCATATAAATCAGTTTGAGAAGAATTGATGGTTTTATAATATTGAATCTTTCAGTCCATGATATTTGCCTTGCGAACATTTCTGGATGTGTCTATGAGAGTGCCTCTGGAAGAGATTAGCATTTGTAAAGAAGATGACCTTCACTAATGCCAGTGGGCATCATCTAATCTGTTGAGGGCCGAAATAGAACAAAAAGGGGGAAGAAGGAAAATTTATTGTCTCTGCTCGAGCTGAAACATTCATCTTCTCTGCCTTCAGACATCAGTGTTCCTGGTTCTCAGGCTTTTGGACTCAGTCTCCTGGTTCTCAGGCCCTTAGACTTGGATCAAATTACACCACTGACTCTCCTGATTCTCTGGCTTACAGCGGCAGATCGTTGGACTTCTAAGACACCTAAACCATGTGAGTAAATTCCTAGAATAAGTCTCCCCTTACATATCTTTATATATCTTATTGAGTCTGTCTCTCTGCAGAACTCTCATATACTGTAAATTACATTGTTAGGCCAGACTTCTCTGGTCTGACTGGTACAGCAATGGCCCAAGGTCTCAAGCATACAAGAACAGTCTTATCAAGTAGAATATTTAAGAGCTCAGAATTTGTCTCCCAGAAGGGCCAATCCTGAAGATAAATGCTTCTTTGGAATGTGTAGGATTTGAACAACACTGGTTTAGTGAGTTACCCTTTCCTGCAGGAGAAATGCCAAAACTTTCTGATGGTTTGGCCTGAGAAGCTGAGAGAACATACTGAAATAGGAACTTTGTAAGAAAATAAGTTTATGAGGAATGTTCGGTTCTCACTGTGAGATTTGTTGAATTTGAAGGGCCTATTAAACACCCAAGAGGAGAGATTAGTTAGGCAATCAGATATACAAGTCTGAAGTTTGATACAGAATTTTAAGCAAAAGATATAATTTTGAGAGTCATGATCATATAACCCTGAGAGAATATGTATTCATGGAAGTACAAAATATAGGTAACAAAGGAAAGAAGACCAAAGACTGAGAACCTAATCTGTTCCAGTATTGAAGGGCAAGAATATGAAAGAGAGCTAGCAAAGGATTTAGGGAAGAAATGTCCAATAGAACTATTTCTCTTTTCATTGATTTCTCTTCATTAGATAAGGGCCACCTCAGGGAGAAATGAACTTGCAGGTACTGCTGGTTCTCTGTGCATAGAGCTGAAGTGATTCTATTAGGCTAATGGTAATTGTCGAAAAGCAGTATAGTTAAGAGGGCTTATAATCAATAAGATAGAAAAGCCTAAAAAGAAACGCAGTGAGTAGGGTCTGAAGAGAGGTGGGTAAAGCACTAGCAGTGTCCATTACATATTATATGTAAAAATTATGATTCATCATAATAAAACCTACTAGAAAAACTACCCTGGAATTTAATAACTCAATCATTATCTATGTCAGAGAAACTATTGATTTTCTTCACAGTGCCTTACCTCTCCTTAAGGTGACCGCCGTTCTGGGTTTTGTATGTACTATTTCCAGTACATACAAAGAGAAAGAAAAGTTCATTAAGCATCACACAACTTAAAACATATACAATTTATTTTCTTTGTTTTCAGTTTTATAAAAATGTTATCATGCTACCAGAGTCTTTTGAGTTTAGATTTTTTTCTTTCAACATTGTTTGAAGTATCATTCCCAAGATTCATCCATGTCATTCTGTGTTTGAATGTATGCTCATTCATTTTCTATGCTGCATAAAATTGTATAAATTTTAAACATTTTTTATTGTAATGTACACTTTGGGTGTTTCTTAATTTGGGCTATTTCATATAACATTGCTTTGAACATTCTTATACACGTGAAAACAATTTAGTTCCCGTGTACTTGAACGAGTAGTGTTATTATTAAGAGCAGGATATATACATCTTCCTGTTTAAGGGTCACTGCTTACACAGAGACCTCTTTGTCTATTCATGTGACAAAGCCAAACTTTTTAAATGACAGAGAATGATGTGGTCTAATACTTGTTAGTGCTCTACTTCATCATTTCTTTTTCAATGATTTCCTGGCTCCTCTTGCTTTCTTGTCCTTTTAGATGAGTTATACATTTTATAATAAATTATTTTCCCATAAAGTATGAGGAAAAATCCTTAAAATACCGTGAGTACATAGGCACTGACATACTTCTCTGGTAGGACTGCAAAATAATGCAACCTCTATAGAAAGGAATTTGGTAAAATATAACAAAACTGATTTTGCATTCACCTTTGAACCTAGAAAACACACTTCTATAAATGTATTTGAAGATATTTCTCCACAAACACAAAATGACATACAGTGCATTATTTGTATAAACAAAATACTAGAGGCACTGGTAGAATAAACTATGGCACATACCAGCAATGGAATATTATGCAAATGTAAAGAGTGAGAGAAAGATAAAGGTAAAGAGAGTAATGAATGAAAAATATCTCCATGCATTGCTAACTAAACAGAACAAATGCCAAGATCTTATAAAGTATGTGAAATTTGTGTAGAAAAGACAGAATTTTTTTTAAAAAGTGCATTATTTGCTGAAATTTGTAAAAATAAAACAGGAACTAATGATAAACCAAAAACTAATTAGAATGGTAACCTGTGGGGGATAATTAGGAAAAATATATAATAGGGATCACAGTGATTCTTACCTGTTTACATTTTTCTGTGGCTTTGAATTTTGAAATATGTAGATGTTTACATATTTAAAAA
Organism: Potos flavus; assembly: GCA_028534135.1. Classification (NCBI taxonomy): domain Eukaryota; kingdom Metazoa; phylum Chordata; class Mammalia; order Carnivora; family Procyonidae; genus Potos; species Potos flavus. The sequence goes on along the minus strand of CM052897.1, from coordinate 115,519,313 downwards.
ATATTTAAAATGTTAAATCCAGATATTCATATTAAAAGACTACTTGTGATCATGTTAAGTGGTATCTTTTACCCTAAACAACTGCTTCTGGGAAAATACAAAACACCAGTTTTCAGAAAGAGGCAGCTTAGGTTATGGTACTTGAGATAACAAAATGATATCTTAAAAAAAAATCATCAAATATTCAGGAATTAAATAACACTTTTCTAAGTAACCCATGAGTTATTCTGGAACTATTTTGTGCATATTTAAAGACAGAGTGTATAAGCGAATCCAGTGATATTTTACTATGGGAGAAGGAAGATTCAAATTTGGAGTGCTGAGGAAGAATCCTATGATGTATGATTTGATGTTGAGATATCAGTATGAACCTATAATTTCTTAGAACTCAGTTTTTTAGCTCTATTCACAGAGCCATACTGTGAGGGCATCACAGAGCATCAGTCTCAGTCTTGATTACTCATTCTACAAGATCTAATAAACAAGTCTAGATCTTGATTTCTAAGCCAAATCCCTCTCTTACAAAGATTCTGGGCCCGTTGGAGAATAGCTTGTTCCGTGTCAAAATGAAATCTTGGATATACTATTTGCAGTTGATGGGGAGATGTTGAGAGAGCAGGAGCCAGTTAGAAGGGACTCCCAGTGCTCAACTTTCAAACAAACTAAGCATAAATAAACAATAAGACTGTGATATTAATGGATTATAACACAGAAGTCTACAGTGATAGAATCAAAGAGAAAAGAGAGAAATGCCAGTTAATAAACACAGATTGAATGACAGATTTAGAAAATCACTTTGTGCAACTACCAACCTAAAATATGATTCACAATCAACTGTTTTCTAGGAGCATTGCATGAACAGTCATTGGGTAAGAAATATTCACACATCCAAGAGGGTCAATCCGTAAATGTTTTAAACAGAAAGGGAAAACGTACGTTTGAAAGTCTAAAATCTGAAAGGTGCTATCTTTACCATTTGTTATTGGCGTTTACTGTTGTCATTAATGGGACACATCAGCATCATGTCTCCTGATGGTATGCTTTGGGAAGTATGTTACCTATGTAGTCTTCTTGCCAGAATATAAGCCTAGGAAGAATTATGAGGAAATAATCAGACAAATCCAAAGACCTTCTACAAGACAACTTTTCTGGGCGCTACAAAAATTTCAGTGCCATTAAACGGCAGAGTTGCATTCAGATTAAAGTCCAAAGGTAAAGAGGGGTACATGACTGTAGCCTAGATTGAAGTAATGAACAAATGGATAATTTGGGGCAACTGACGGGAATATAGTGTATTGAATAATATTTCTGTATTACTGTTACAAATCTTGGTTGTGATAATGATTTTATGGTTATATAGAAGACTGTCCTTATTCTAAGCAAATACACTCTGAAGTCCCTCAGAGACAAGAATTATCATGTCTGAAACTTACTTTCAAATTATTAAATAATCCAGTCTATGAGTTTAAGAAACACAAACATCTGTACATCCAGTGTCTACTGAATCATCACAGACATCCAATTTGATATTAAGATAATGTGGACTTCTACTCTGACTGCAAGGGAATATATGGGTGTTTTATGCCATGTATTAATAACAAAGTTTGGTTTATATAGATTAGATAATTTTATATTACACAGTCTTCTGGTGTGTTGAATAGTTTAATGATAAATGTAAATAATTTGAAAATACTACTTTGATGATATTTTACACTGTTTATTACATGCACTGGAATGAATGTAATGAAATTCACTATAGATTTAGATCCTCTTTAGTTTTGCAAGTATCCACTGAGTTTCATATTCTTTGCTGGTTCACCACCTCCTATATTCAGTCTATCAGAAAATCCACCCCTCAAGTTTAGTCCACATGTAATTGTTTCCAATCAATTAATGTCAAGTCCGTCTTTCCAGTATATAGGCCAAAAACCATGGATTCCTCTCTTTCTTTTAGACATATCAGCTCAGGGCCTCTGGGTGGTGCTGTCAGTTGGGGGTCTGACTCTTGGTTTCAGCTTAGATCATGATCACAGCAAGGTCCTGGGTTCAAGCCCTGCGTCTGACTTCACTCAGCAGGGAGTCTGGTTGAGATTCTCTCTCCCTCTCCCTCTGCCCATTCCACTCGTGATCTCAGGGTTTGTGCTCTCTCTGTCTTTAAAAAAAAGTCAGTTCTACTGTCAAAAAGGTCCAAAATCTAACCACGAAATACAGACTGTATTTATGGCTTCTGTTGTCTCTCTCAGCTCATTTTCTAATGTCCACTCACCTTTCATTCTGCTCAACATCTTAGCCTCCTTATTTTTACAAAAACTAGCATGTTTTTGCTTTGAGGGCCTCACACTTGCTCCTTCCACTGCCTGGAATATCCCCCTCCCTCACCACCAGCCCCCAGTTATCTACATGACTTACTGTTTCAGTTTTCTCAGGTTCTTTCAAATTTCTGCTCAGAAGTCACTTGTCTTGGCCACTTTATTTAATGGTAAGCCTCGCAAAAGCCTTAGCACTAACCCATTTATTTTTTTCCATGATAATAATCACCTTTAAAACTATGATATGATTTTTAATCTATTTTTGACTACTTGCTTTCTCTCATTAGAATGAAAGCAGCAGGGGCGCCTGGGTGGCTCAGTGGGTTAAAGCCTCTGCCTTCGGCTCAGGTCATGATCTCAGAGTCCTGGGATCAAGCCCCGCATCGGGCTCTCTGCTCAGCAGAGAGCCTGCTTCCCCTTCCTCTGCCTACTTGTGATCTCTCTCTCTGTCAAATAAATAAATAAAATCTTAAAAAAAAAAAAAAAAAAAAGAATGAAAGCAGCATGTAGGCAGGGAGGTTGTTCACTTTGTTTACTATTATATTACTGGTGCCTAAAACAATGCTGGACATTAACAAGAAGTTGACAGTAAATATTTACTGGTACATTAATGTTTAAGTTAAATACATCAATATGTAGTCTTGTATTGTCTTTAAGATCATTATGCTTAGACTCCTATAGAGTTTATGCATAGCAATTACCTTTTGTTAAATTAATTAATTTTTCCATTCTAGTATAATTACAGTATTAGTTTCACATGTATAATATATTCATTCAACAATTCTATACTCAGTACTCATCACCTTAAGTATACTCTTAATCCCCTTCAACTATTTCACCCATCCCCCAACTACCTCCCTTAGGTAACCACCAGTTTGTTTTCTGTATTTAAGAGTAAGCTTTTTTGTTTGTTTCTTTTTTCTTTTTTTGTTTTGTTTCTTAAATTCTACATATAAGTGAAATCATATGGTATTTGTCTTTTTCTGACTGACCTCCTTCACTTAACTTTCTACCCTCATTATCAATCCATGTTGTTGCAAATGGCAAGATTTCATTCTTTTTTATGGCTGAATAATATTCCATTGCATATAGACCACTTCTTTATCCATTCATCTATTGTTAGACATTTGGGTTGTTTCCATATTTTGGCTATTGTAAATAATGCTGTAATGAATATATGAGTGCATATGTCTTTTCAAGTGAATGTTTTTATCAGAATGTTTTCCATAGTTGCCCTATCAGTTTGCATTCCCTCCAACAGTGCATGAGCGTTCCTTTTTCTCCAGTCCTCAACAACAACTGTTTCATGTATTTTGCGTTTTAGCCATTCTGACAGGTGTGAGGTGATATCTCATTGTGATTTTGATTTTCATGTTCTGATGATTAGTGAGGTTGTGCATTTTTTCATGTGTCCATTGGCTATCTATATATCTTCTTTGGAGAAATGTCTGTTCATGTCATCTGATCACTTTTAATTGGATATTTTTTTTTTGTGATATTTAGTCGTATGAATGCTTTTTATATTTTGGATACTAACCCCTTATTGGCTGTATCACTTGCAAATATCTTCTCCCATTAGGTAGATCTATCTTTTTGTTTTGTTGATTGTTTCCTTTGCAGTGCAAAAGCTTTTTATTTTGATGTAGTTCCAATGGTTTATTTTTGCTTTTGTTTCTCTTGCCTCAGGAACCATATCTAGAATAATGTTGCTGTGGCCAATGTTAAAGAAATTACTGCCTGTGCAGTCTTCTAGGATATTTATGGTACAAAGTCTCATAGTTTGGTTTTTAATCCATTTTGAGTTTATTTTTTTATATATTGTAAGAAAGTGATTCAGTTTCATTCTTTTCATTCTTTTGCATGTAGCTGTCCAGTTTTCCGACATCATTTGTTCAAGAGACTGCCTTTTCCCCATTGGATATTTTTACCTCATTTGTCATAGGTTTATTGACCATATAATCATGAGTTTGTTTCTGAACTCTCTGTTCTGTCCCACTGATCTATGTGTCTGTTTTTTGTGCCAGAACTATACTGTTTTGATTGCTACAGCTTTGTAGTATATCTTGAAATATGTGATTGTGATACTTCCTGTTTTGTTCTTTTTCAAATTGCTGTGGCTAGTCAGAGGTTATTTGCAGTTTGATACCAATATTAGGATTATTTGCTCTAGTTCTATGAAAAATGCTGTTGGTATTTGGATAGGGATTGCATTAAATCTATGGATTGATTTGGGTAATACAGACATTTTAACAATTTTCTCTCAATCCATGAGCATGGAATACATTTCCATCTGTTTGTGTCATCTTCTGTTTCTTTCATTAATGTTTTATAGTTTTAAGAGAACTAGTCTTTTGCCCATTTGGTTAATATTTATTCCTAGCTATCTTATTATTTTTGGTGCTATTGTAAATGGGATTTCTTTCATAATTTCTCTTTATTCTGCTTATTAGTGTATATAAATGCAGTAAATTTCTATATATTGATTTTGTATCCTGTGACATTACTGAATTCATTTATCAATTCTAGTAGTTTTTTGGTGGATTGATTCCTTAGGGTTTTCTATATATAGTATCATGCCATCTGCAAATACTGAGGTTTTACTTCTTCCTTATGAATTTACTTACCTTTTATTTCCTATACTTGTCTCATTTCTATGAGTAAGACATCATATGCTATGTTAAAGTGGTGAGAGTAGACATTCTTGTCTTATTCCTGATCTCAGTTGAAAAGCTGTCACTCACCATTAAAAATGATGTTTGCTGTGGGTATTTAGTAAAAGGCCTTTATTATGTTGAGGTATGTTTCCTCTAAACCTCCTTTGTTGAGGGTTTTTATCATGAATGTATGTTGTAATTTTTCAGATGCTTTTTATGTATCTACTGAAATGGTCATATGGGTTTTTTAAAAAGATTTATTCATTTATTTTTAGAGAGAAGGAGAGAAAGAGAGAGCAAGCACGAGTGGGAGGGGCAGAGGAAGAGAGAATCTCAAGCAGACTTCATGCTAAGCATGGATCCCAACACAGGGCTTGATCTCACGACCATGAGATCATAACCTGAGCTGAAACCAAGAGTTGGATGCTTAACCAACTATGCTCGCCAGACACCCCTATGATCATATGGTTTTTATCTCTTCTCTTGTTGATGTGATGTATTATGTTGATTGATTTCTGAGTATTGAACCACCCTTGCAATCCAGAAATAAATCCACTTGATCGTGGTGAATGATTTTTTTAATGTATTGTTGAATTCAATTTGCTAATACTTTGTTGAAGATTTGTATATCTATGTTCATCAGAGATGTTGGCCTATAATTCTCTTTTTCTATAGTGTTTTTATCTAGTTTTGGTAGCAGGGTAATGCCAGCCTCATAGAATGAATTTAGAAGCTATCCTTCCTCTTCTATTTTTTTGGAATAGTTTGAGAACAGGTACTAACTTTTCTTTGAATGTTTGGTAGAATTAACTTGTGAAGCCATCTGATTCTGTACTTTTGTTGGGAGTTTTTTGATAACTGATTTAATTTCATTGCTTATAATTGGTCTGCTCAAATTTTCTATTTCTTCCTAATTTAGTTTTGAGAGGCTATATGTTTCTAAGAATTTATCCATTCTACGTTGTCCAATTTGTGGGCATATAAATTCTCTTATAATCCTTTGTACTTCTGTGGTATTGGTTATTTCTCCTGTTTCATTTCTGATCTTGGTTTTTTTGAGCCCTGCCCTAATCATCTTTTTATTGATGAATCTGGCTAAAGACTCAATCTATCAATGTCATTACACTTTTCAAAGAACCAGCTCCTTGCTTCATTGATCTGTCATGTTGTTTTATAGATTCTTTCATTTATGAATGCCGTAATCTTTATTATCTCCCTCCTTCTACTGGTTTTTGAGTTTTATTTATTCTTCTTTTTCTAGCTCCTTTGGTTGTTAAGTTAGGTTGTTTATTTTAGATTCTTCTTGTTTCTTGAAGTAGGCCTGTATTGCTATAAACTTTCCTCTTAGAACTGCTTTTGCTGCATCCCAAAGATTTTGAACTGTTATATTTTCATTCTCATTTGTCTAGATGTGTTTTTGATCTCCTCTTTGATATCTTGGTTGACCCATTCATTGTTTTGTAGAGTGTTATTTAACCTTTGTGTATTTGTATTCTTTTCAGAATTATTTCTTGTGTTTGATTTCTAGTTTCATGGTGTTGTGGTTGGAAAGCATGCAGAGTATGATTTTCAATCTTTTTGAGTTTGTTGAGACTAGTTTGTGGCCTAACATGTGATCTATTCTGGAGAATATCCCATGTGCATTTTAAGATAATGTGTATTATGCTCTTTTAGAATGGAATGTTGTAAATATGTCTGTTAGATGCATGTGGTCTAATGTGTGATTCAAAGCCACTGTTTCCTTGTTTATTTTCTGTTTGGATGATCTGTCCATTAATGTAAATGAGGTGTTAAACCCCTTACTATTATTGTATTACTCTTGATTACTTCCTTTATTCTTTTTATTAGCTCCCTTTTGCATTTGGGTGCTCCCAAATGATTATGTAGTATCCTTCTTTGTCTCTTGTTACAAGTCTATTGTGTCTGATACAACTTTCTTTTCACTTCCATTTGCTTGATAAATGCTTTTTCATCTCTTCCCTTTCAATCTACATGTGTCTTTAGGTCTGAAGTGAATCTCTTGTGGGCAATAAAAAGATAGGTCTTGCTCTTTTATCCATTCCATCACCCTATGTCTTTTGATTGGAGCATTTAGCCCCTTTACGTTCAAAGTAATTATTGATAGGTATGTACAGATTGCCATTTTGTTTCTTGTTTTATGGCTGTTTTTCTCTGTTCCTTTCTTGCACTCTTCTTTCACACTTCTGCTGGCTTTCTTTAGTGATATAATTAGATGCTTTTTATTTTTTGTGTATCTAATATATATATTACTGTTTTTTTAATTTGTGATTACCATGAGATTTATATATAACATCTTATTCATGTAACAGTCTACATTAAGTTGATGATCACTTAAATTTGAACCCATTCTAAAAGCATTAATTGTTTACTCTTCTCCCTGTTATTGTTGGGCTTATATTGTCATATGTGCATCCTTTAATTTGGTGAGTCCTTTGACTGATTTTTACAGATATACTTATTTTTACTATTTTCTGCTTCCTACTTTTTTTTACTCTTTCTTATAGTCTTTCATTTCCACTCAAACCTTCCCCTACAACATTTTTTGGTAGGGATGGATTGCTGGTCATGAGATCCTTTAACTTTGTTTGTCTGGGAAACGCTTTATGTCTTCTTCTATTCTGAATGGTAGCCTTGCTGGATAAAGTATTCTTGACTGAAGATTTTTTCCTTTTTATTTTTTTATTTTTATTTTTTTAATATAGATTTTATTTATTTATTTGACAGAGAGAGATCACAAGTAGGCAGAGAGGCAGGCAGAGAGAGAGGGGGAAGCAGGCTCCCTGCTGAGCAGAGAGCCCAATGCGGGGCTCAATCCCAGGACCCTGAGATCATGACCTGAGCCGAAGGCAGAGGCTTAACCCACTGAGCCACCCAGGTGCCCCGATTTTTTCCTTTTTAGTACTTTGACTATATCATGCCACTTTCTCCTGGCCTTTAACATTTCTGCTGAAAAATCTGTTGATAGCATTACGGGGTTTCCCTTGTTAGTAACTGTCTTTTTTTTTTTTTTTTTCTTGTTGCTTTTAAAATTCTCTCTTCATCGGGACTTTTTTTTGCCATTTTAATTACTCCATGTGTCTTAGTGTGGCCTTCCTTGAGTTGATTTTGTTTGGGGCTCTCCATGCCTCCTGGTCTGGATTTCTGTTTCCTTCTCCCCCATTCAGGAGTGTTCAGCTATTATTTCTTCAAATGATTTTTCTGCCCTCTTTTCTCTCTCTTCTCCTTCTGGGATCCCTATAATGCAAATGTTGTTATATTTGATGGTGTCACTGAATTCCCTTAATCTAGTTTCATTTTTCTATCAATCATTTTTCTTTCTACTGTTCAACATGATTGCTTTCCATTACTTTGTCTTCTAGGTCACCGATCCATTCTTCTACTTCCACTAGTCTACTATTTATTCCTCTAATGTATTTTTTATTTCAGTTAATCAGTCTTCATCTATGAGTGGTTCTCTTTATGTTTTTTATCTCTTTGTTGAGGGTCTCACTTAGATCATCCACTCTTTCCTAAAGGCTAGTTAGTATCTTTATGTTCATTATGTTAAATTCTCTAACGAGCATATTTCTTTTCTCCATTTTGCTTAGGTCTCTTGCTGTGGTTTTATCCTGTTCTTTCATTTGGGACATAATCTTCAGTCTCCTCATTTTATCTAACATTTTGTGTCTGTTTCCATGTGTTAGGAAAGTTAACTACATTCCCTGTTCTTGCAAGTAGCGACTTTGTGAAGAAGAGGTCTTGTAGTGCCCTGCCGTGTACTGTCCCCTATTCACCAAAATCTGGTGCTTTGGGGATATCTTCTGTGTGTGTTGCATGTGCCCTGCTCTTGTAGCTGAGCCACTTTTTCCTTCAGTCCAGTCATCTGCAATGGCTCTCTTTGTCTATTGTCAGGCAAGATTTGGTTCCTGTGTTGTTAGTTGGCTAGTCTAAGGCTGCCTTAGGCTAAAGTTGAGTCTGACCAGGCATTTGCCAATGATGTAGGAGCACCTAACTGCAGGGCACTTTTCCTGTATCATCCTCTGAGAAGCTTTTGTTTTGGAGTGGGACCTTCAGTCAGACTAGATGTCTGCTCCCAGCCCACTGCTGGGGCCAAAGTTGAACTCATGGGTATATGTGTGGTCATGTCTACTGCCTGTGGCAGGATTCACTTTGGAGTGATGCTGGCCCCCATTGAGACAGCTTGCACAATGCCATGCTTGTGATGCTGCTTTGGATGGACTCTAGCCAAGGGCAGGTTGGAACAGAATACATGGTGTTAGTAGGGTCTATGCCAGCCTGCTGTAGTAGGGAGGACATCCTGGAGCCCCTTTGGAGAGCTACTGAGGGCAGACTGATAGGCATAGGTCTGAAGAAGAGCACAGGGGCTGGGCTTGCTGTTTGCAAGCTAGATGGACAGTTTTGGAGCTGTGCTGGTTCCTGTTGGATCCCACATGTTTGCCTGTATCTAGGTTTAGTGGGGGAGCAGTGGGGAGGGAGGTGGAAAAAGGAAATTGTGACTGCCATCTCTTTTGTTCTTGGAGAAGTTTGCTAAAGATCTCTGCCTCTCTAGCACAAGTTCTAAAATGACTAAATAAATCTCCTTTCTGTATAACTCAGACATATTTCAAACCACCTTCTGTGCTGTATCCCTGAGTGGGTATTGGTTGTGCTATCTCTTCAAAAGCAGGGACTCAGTTTCTAGTAACCCTCTGGCTCTCCCAGACCAGAACTGCCAATTTTTAAAGTTCCGAGTGTTTATCCCCACTGATTATACAAGCTTGTGAAGCCAAATGATTTGGGCTTTTGTCTTTCCAGTGTGGGTCCCCTGTGCCCGGGGTTCCTGGGATAGGATCTGCTGCTCTTCCCTCTGGCTGCTTGTAGGGTCCCTCCCTCCTGTGGATAGTCCTGTGTGTCAATTTGGCTTCCAACTGCATCTCCACCCTTCCTGTGCTCTTTGATGAAGTCTTTTCTCTACATTTAGCTGTGGACAGTCTGTTCTATCAGTCTTCAGGTTGTTTTCTAGATTATTTATAATAATGTGGGTGTTATCTAGGTGTATCTGTGGGACAAGGTAAGTCCATGGTCTTCCTACTGTGCCATCTTCCCATAAGGCCACTTAGGAATAATTTTAAAGCTGGACTGTCAACTACAGGTCTATAATAAAAGACAATATTTGTCTATAGAATATACTAAAAGTAATATATATTATTCTTCACTTATTTTAATTTCTTCTTGTTAAAAATTAGCATGTATTGTAATGAGAATTTTAATAATCAAAAAGAAGACTGAGAGAAATATTTTTCATGGCCATATTTGACCATAAGTACTTAATTATAAGTGCTAACTATCATAGAATGAAAAATAAATCAAGTAATGCCAAAAATATGCCTGAATAGTTTAAAGCAAGATTTTATAATTCATTAAATGAATTCTGTTATCATTGATTCAACATAAAATTACTGAGCACCTACTCTGTGCCAGTTGCTACTCTAGGTGCTGCTGGTACGACGGTAAATAAGACAGGACAACTTCTAATATCTTGCAAGTTACATTCTTGTTTGAGGCTTTCATTCCAGTGGGGATGTTACGATATAGTTGACATGGTCCACTGTTCCTAAAATAAATTACCTGTGTTGCCAGTTGGAAAGAATTGTTTGTTGCAAAACCATTGTCTCCATTATGCCTGTTCCTATTTGAAATAACAGTACCAAGCATTACTAAAGCAAAGTTATGTGTGTGTGTGTGTGTGTGTGTGTGTGTGTGTGTGTGTGCGTGCACATACACAAACTCTCCCATTAGAGAAACAACCTAGGCTGGTATACCGTGAATGCATACAATTATGTAAAACTCATTTTCCAGAAACTATAGTTATGGTGATTTTGAAATAACTTCACTTTAAAACCATCTCCCAAAAGCTGTGGTAGTCTCTCTGTCTCTGAGAATCTTGAAAAGTAACAAGCAATTCATCACCCTTTGTTGAGGGGTCAACAAGCAAATGAGCACAGAGGCTCAGGGGCCATGCCTTCTAGTCCAGTTAGAATGATTCCATCAGCAAGACCCTGTCACTGAAGCAGCACCAGGTGTTAGAAATGTAACTGCAGAAAGGTTTCCCTGACAGCACAGGAGAGAGAGAACATTTTTCACTGAAATTTCAAGGGTTAGAAAATGGAATTTGAACTCAAAGCCATGGTGGGGGTAAAATTTTCTTTTATTTAACTCTCCTGTTGAATGAGTCAACACATATTAGAGTCATCCAACCACAAGGGACATCTCACCCTTCAGAAAGAGGACAAATCAGGCACTTTTGTGATATAACATGACAGCCATCTTTGGTAGCATTTGCAAATACACACACACTATATATATACATGTATACATGTAAATATATACACACACACATGCACACACAGAGATGTATGTATGCATATATATATTTATATGTTTAATGTTAAAGTATTAATATATTTATGTTTATATAAAATAGGTGCTTGCATTTTTAATCATCTGGCCTTGTTAAAAAAAAGGAAGCTGTTTACCTATGAGTTGGGGTATGTTCTAGTTGGCACAAGCCTGGCTCAATTTCTACAGTATATTTTCAACAGGAGAAAAAAGTTTTCAATTTCATGCCCTGAAATCTCAGCTGATTTTTTTCTTTTGGAAAAAAATGTAAGAAAATCACATGTTATCCATGCTTTAAAAACAAGTTATTGCTACTACAGTTGTCTGCTAGTTCCTCATATTTTGAGAGCAATACAAGAGCATAACCTATTGCTTGAGCCATTGAGCTCGCTTTCTTTATGAGATGGTATTTTGTAGATGAAGAAAATCTTTGAGGGTATTATGAAAAAAAGTAGAGTCTTACCTTTTGATGTTCTTATCATTCTATCATGAAATTCCTTTTTGAGTCTGCACCTGTACAACTAAATGCTTTACTGAAGACAGTTGAAGAATGTACTTATGTTTGATTTAGAAAGAGACCCTAAGAAATGGAACTAAAATACCATTTTGATGCATACTGGCAAGTCTGTGTATTGTGTTATGATGCTATGATGCAACTGTAAACATTATATCTATAAAACGTATTTTGAGAGACAGTCATACTGGAAGAAAAAAATTACCAGTGGTCAGAAGAGTAAAAAGGGCAAATAAATGTTGATTAGTTGTCCTTTATACCTTTTCAAAGAGCAGATTGCTTTTGCCACAGACACAGAATTTAATTAATAAAAGGACTCATTTCTTATCCAATACAGGCTATAATTTGATGTTCTCTATATTCTTCACTGACCGTTTAATGGAACTTAGATTTAAGTTCTAGGATTTAGTATCTTTGAAATATTCTGAAATTGGCTTGGGTCTTTTTTCACAAGTAGTGAATTGTTTTTATAATATGCAATTCTGCCAAAAAACAAAGATAATACAATTTTACTTCCTCTTTATTTCCAATAAAATATTCCAAAGAGACCAGTTTTAATGCAATTAAGTTGACAGCCATGCCTTTTCTGGTACTGCTCTGCTTTGAGAAACACCATGGAATTTATGTTGGCATCCTTGTACGGTAGGTACTTGCATAATCTCTATTTAAAGTTGTGCAGTAAGCACTGACGGACTAAACGGGTGTTGCAGAAAAGCCAAGGACTGATTGTTACTATAGAATACATTTCCGACATAAACATAGGTCCCATGTTTCTCTGCTTGGCAAGGATGAATGTTTACTTCAAGAGCAGGGGAAAATATGGAGTGTCATGTGCCTCCCATGAGTTCTCTCCTTCAGTAGCTAGCCTTATTGAAAGCAGAATGGAAAAGAGATTGAAAAGCTGGAACTCTTCAGGTCCACGTCCAAGGGAGCATCTCTCTAGGTACTGCTCTGAACTCTGCAAAGAGGGCATTGGTGGCTCACCTTTCAGACATTTCAAAATTCTTGCATTTTTTTCTGAAAATGCTATTTGTTCACATGTATTTATTTGCTGTATGTATGCTATTCTTTTGGCTTAGAATTATTTTCTGTTGATTTACAAAAAGTGGGGTGCCTGGCTGGCTCAGTAAGTGGAGTACGTGACTCGATGTTAGGGTTGTAAGTTTGAGTCCCACTTTGGGTGTGAAATTACTTAAAAATAGAATCTTAAAAAAAAATCTCCTAACATTTCTCATTCAAGAAATTCTTTTGTAAAAAAAGCAATAACACCTTTGCTTTTTTATTTCTTTTCCTCAAATAATACTTGGAGTATCATTAAGTCTTTAAAAAAATAGGAAGACCCAATGAGGAAGTGAGATTTGTGGGTATATCCATATTGTAAAGTTTTCTATTTTCTTTTTTTTTTTTTTTTAAGATTTTATTTATTTATTTGACAGATAGAGAGAGATCACAAGTAGGCAGAGAGGCAGGCAGAGAGAGACAGGGAAGCAGGCTCTCCGCTGAGCAGAGAGCCCAACGCGGGGCTCAATCCCAGGACCCTGAGATCATGACCTGAGCCGAAGGCAGAGGCTTTGAGCCACTGAGCCACCCAGGCGCCCCATATTGTAAAGTTTTCAATATGAGCTTTCACTGTATAAAACTGTGAACTCTATTCCTTCTAAATGCCAATTGTCAGTATTTGAAATCATTAAGGAAACGAATAAAAAGGCAAACCTAGGTACTGAAAATTCTTTAATTAGTCCTTGAGCCCTGATTTGTGTTTTAAACTGATGTAGATGGCTTCCCCAGCCTCTCATTATACACCCATCTCTGTAATAGTATGCACCATTCTTACATTCTTGAAGGTTGTTTGGATTTAATTATTTGTTGTTTCTGCTTTGATACATTCATTTACGCAAGTAGTTACTGAGTGGCTATGATGTGTCAGGCATGTAATAGTTAGTATAACATACTGAACAAGAGCCAGATTGTCTGGTTCAAATCCTATCTCTAAAACATTCCATCTATATGACTTTGTTCAAGTTACTTAATCTTTTAGTCTCAGTTTTTTTCATTTTCAAAATAGTAAAAATGAAATATAATTGATGAAATGAATACTATAATATAAAAATTAAATAAAATGAAATAAAAAATAATAATATAAAAATGAAAAATAACTGATATTATAGGTTTTTTTTCATTTAGAACCAACTCTGGGACTGATAAATTATGTTTTTGTCATTGTTATTATCTAAACATATGAGTTCATTCTACTTAGATAGAAAAAGGCATAATTTCTGATCATCTGATTCTAGAGCTAATGAGAAATGGTTATATCAAAGAATACCAGTGCCTCTGGTAATAAAAGTACTGGCTTGGCAAATAGGCACTTTTAAAAGAAGTGCGTTCGCTTATTTAGGGAAAAAAAAAGAGTAGTGGAATTTTAGCAAGGACTTATACGTGAACCCACCTAACACTACTCCGAAGTAACAGGCAGTGTGGTAAAGGTCTTCCCAAGATTAATCTCTGGTAGTTATGTTATGTAGCCATGTTATCTCATTTTAAGGTTATGGATAAGAATTAAAGCTCATGCAATGCTTGATGGTATGGTTATGAGTGTGGTGCCAGGGTTCCTGGGGATATGTGCTATGAACTGAAACCTTGTGTCCCCCCAAAAAACTTTTATTGATATCATCATCTCCAATGTGAGGATATTTGGAGGTAGGGATCTTAGGGGTTTAATTAGGTCATGAGGGTGGAGCCCTCTTGTTGGGATTAGTGTTCTTATAGGAAGACACTAGAGGGCTTGTTTCCTCTCTTTCCACCGTGTGAAAGTATACAAGGAAAAGATGGCCATCTGCAAAGTGGGAAGCCTGTTCTTACCAGAAAGTAGATCGGCCTACTCTTTCATCGTGGACTGTCTGCCACCAGAGGTGTGATTAATGAATGTTTCTTGTTTAAGGCACATACCATGTCCACGCCACTTTGAGCTTTAACCTAACCCTGAGTTTACATCTCAAACGTGCATCCCATTCTTTTTATTTTGTTTTGTTTTAAGATTTTATTTATTTATTTATTTACTTGACAGAGAGAGACACAGCAAGAGAGGGAACAGAAGCAGAGGGAGTGGGAGAGGGAGAAGCAGGCTTCCCGCTGAGCAGGGAGCCCGATATGGGGCTCAATCCCAGGACCCTGGTATCATGACCTGAGCCAAAGTCAGACACCTAGCAACTGAACCACCCAGGCACCCCCGTGCATCCCATTCTTTCTCAAATCCACATGGTTAGTAGTCATAGTTCTGTTTTATATCCTACAGAAATAAAACAAAACAAAAACAAAACAAAACAAAAAAACCCCACAAAAACAGAGACTCAAGAGAGGTTAAATGTTTCCAAGGTAACAGAGTAAGTGACAGAGGCAAGATCCCAAACCAGAGACAGTTTTCTCAGCCTCATCCTCCTCAGCCCTCCTACCTCTATGTCCATCCCTAGTGCCACCTCTGGCTTTGTTTCTCTTCATATAATCAGAGTTAATGAGGTGTGTGTTCCAGGCTGGGCTGTTAGTTTCTTCCCCTGTATCAGTCCTTCCAGCCATCCTATTGGGCAAGTTCTGATACTCTTTTCATTTTACAAATGCAGAAACTGTTGGAGCCATGCATTTTCTTCTGTGTTCTTAATCACCACATAGCACCATGTGGTATACTCTACATTTTTACTTATTTTATTTATTGTCTGTCTGTTCCACTCTGATTACAATATAAGTTCCAGGAGAACATGTTTTGTTTTTCCTTTTTTTTTTTTTTTTTCCTTTTTGGCCTTTTTACAAACCCTAGAAGAGCGCCTAGCATATTGAAGATTCTTAACATTTATTAATTAAAACATCCTGTCATTTTTGGGACATAGGAGGCTGAAATGAGAGATGGGAATTTTCAGGAGTTAAGCCCAAGATAGCTCAATCTGGGACATTTGGAGTGAGGTGTTTCCCACCTGCATAGGGGGCTGGCCATCAGGTATTTTCTGACTGACCTGTCAAGATAATTTCTGAGCTCATAAATAAATAAAATCTTTTTTAAAAAGATAATTTCTGAGTATGGAAGCTCTGTTTTTCACCCTCAAGTATCATCCATTCTGGTATGAGCATCTATATAAACTCATAACCTCTGTGATGGCAGATTTAGGTGTGGTTCCCCTATACGTCCCTCCTATGGGTCTCAGATACAAAGTAACAGAGTATTTAGACTATAATAACCTGTGTCAGATCCACACCTGACAACTCACAGACATGTATAACTTTGAGGACATTTCTTAGTATCTCCAAGCTTCAGCTTTGTTCTAAATCAGGGTTAGAAATATTGAGCTCTCAGAACTTAGTTCATAATCTGATAGTATGAATATAAGTTCAGTAGTGCTCTGGGATTTGGAAGTTGTTATAGTTCTTTTATCTCTTATTCTACCCACTATTGGAAGTTAGAATTGGAACAGCCAAATTTTTAGCGTATTAGACATTGAGAAGCTCCCTAATTTGGGGTCAGCACTTCAATTTTTATCATTCCAGGTTTTCATCCTTGAAGATGAATGTGAACAGGGCAAAGGTTAAATCCATCTGATGAAATACAAAGTCATCATTCCTTACTTAGAACAAGGGAGAAGGATTGAGGATGAAATTCAGTCGATGGTGCTTGAAGGGGTGGACATGGGGCCAGATTAAATAAGCAGGAAAAGTATTTTAAAAATTAATTCTAGTTCTTGTCTGAAATCTGAAACCCTGTCAAACTGGTCAGCAAAACAGTACATCTACAGCAATGATTTTCAACATTTTTTTTTTAATTTATCAACCCCTGGGAGCCTTTTAATATATTTTCCCATAACCACCTTCATATTCCTATGAAATTTTAATACCACAGATTTCCTGTGTATTCGTGGTATTACTTTTCTAGGGCTGCCATAAAAAAATTAACACAAATTGTTTAAAGCAATAAAACTTTGTTGTCTCAAAATTCTGGTGGCTAGAAATTTGATATCAAGATGCTGACAGGACCATGCTCTTTCGGAAGATTATAGAGAAGGATCTTTCTAGCTTGCCTTCCCCCCCCCCCCCCCCCGATCACCAGTGATCTTGACATGCTTTAGCTTGTAGAAGCATCTTTCAGTCATATGGCATTCTCCCTGTGTGTCTTTAAAACCATCTCCCCATTGTGCTTGTCTCCAGCCAAACTCTGTCTTATTACAAATGCACCAGTCATTGGATTAGGGCCCACCCTGAATCCAGTATGACCTCATCTTAACTTGATTATACCTACAGAGACTGTATTCCCAAATGGAGTCACATTCAGGTTCTGAGTAGACATGAATTTTTGGAGACATTACTCAACCCAGAATCTGTTTTTATTATATATATATATATATATATATATATATATATATATAATCAGTGCTTTGTACATAAAGAGTAAGAATTTTTGCTGCCCTGCAAGCTCCAATTTATACCTTGTTCTGGGTAGTATCACTCCTAATGAAAAATGCATGATGTAAGACAGGGATAAGCCTTATATGGTCTGTGGGTCAAATCCAGCCTGTCACTTACTTTTGTAAATACTTATTGGTACATAACCACACTTACTCATTTGCATATTTTAATGGCTGCTTCTGTGTTGTATCTCAGTTACCACGCAGACTGGCCTACAAATCTGAAATATTTCCTGTCTGGGCCCTTTACAGAAAATATTTGTCATGCCCAGCTCTAGACTCTCAACGATTGAGAATGGGATACAGAGAAGTATTGTCGTGCACAGAGCAACAACTTACCAAATCATGTCTTGGCTTTATGACTTTATAATATTCATAGGGCCTAGGGTATTGTCAAACTGGGGTGTTCATTATGGTGGAACAAAGGAGAGTCAGCAGAGGTCAGGCTAATTCCAGGAGGCTATTTAGGTGGAAGAGTGTTTTTAAATGTTATGAGCTTAGCTGGAATCGATCATGTCACGGGTGTTAAATAATATCAGAAGAAGCAAGCCAGTATTTGAAAGCAGTGAGATTGAATATAAAGTCTGGATTCTTGCTTAGATGAGAAATGGGAAAACTGGTTTTAAAAGGCAGGCAGAAACCATGAAGGAAAGGTAAGCTGTTTTAATAAAATAACAATTGCTAAAAAAAAAAAAAAAAAATATATATATATATATATATATATATATATACTAATAGTTAAAATTTGTATGAAATGAACTTTTTTTGCTTGGCATTATTCTAAAAACTCTCAACATATTTACTTATTAGATCCTCAGACATGCTGAGTTGAATATCATTACAATAGCAATATCAAAAATAGTATCAACAAAATAATTTAGCATTTATTGGTCATCTACTCTGTAACATAAACGAAACCTCAAAAATAAACCCTGAAGACAGGCCATTTTCTTTCCATTTTATGAATGGGGAAACTGATGCAAAAAAGAAGGTGCTTGCATGGAATCACAGAAATATATCCAGTGATTGGCAAAGCCAAGGCTAGAACCCAGATTTGTCTGCCACTAAGTGGTTTTTGTTCCTCATTTCTTCAGAGTCACACTGCATGTATAGACAAGCAGAAACCAAAGAACAGGAAGTCAATAAAAGTAGAACAAATGGGCAGAAAGAATGGCAATAGGGAAAAGTATTGTGATTTATTTTTCTAAAACAAGGGTCTTTTCTTTCTGCCTTGCTGTTATCTTCCATGTTCTGCTAGGGTTTCCAGACTCTCATTGGTTTGTGTTTGTATATAAACTGACAAATTGACAATTACAATGACAGATGAAGGCATTAGTTTCATGATGATTCTTACGGGTAGTCGCAAGCTTTTTCCACTTCCGATTAAGTGACATCTACTGCTAGGATTTGAGACTGATAAGAATTTTAACTGAAATAGAAATATCCAACTCTGCCCCACCATCCCAGTCTTATCAGGAAAAAAAAAAAATGAAACATTGGTGTTTCATTCAATTTATTTAATACATTTCGTATCAGTACTGTGCCTGGTATCTGATCCTTCTCTTCCTTGTTGGGTAGGCCAGAAGAATGCAGTTTCTGCTGGGCTAATACACAGGGATGACAGAGTGGGAAGGAGAGTGTGCCTAATTTGTGCCTGGTAAGAGTAGTACCTTGTATATTGTTGAGAGATTTAAATCAGATTATACCTGTAAAGTATTTGGAGTAATACTTGGCCAGTGTACGTTCTCAAGAGCTATTTTTTTTTTTTTTTTAACAAAAAGGAACAAGAGCTAAAGGGACAAGTTGGGAAAGCATCTTCATTAGAGAAATCAGTGAAGAGAAGTACAAGGAAAAACTAAAGAGAGTACAGATGAAGCGTTGCTTTTGAGTCTTTTTGCTTATAGTCTGAGCCAGAACCAGCTGTTTGTGACTGATTATCTTATACATCTCTGAGTGCTGTGTAGCCTTGCATGGGTAGATAGCATGAAGGAGCAGTGTGAGTACTGAGGGAAGCAGTGCTAACTCTTCCTAAAGCGAAGAGAAATAGGAATTCACATTTAACTCTCCTTATGGATTCTCTTTCAGGTAGACTAATTTACATGCCACAAATTATAGATTTTCTGTTTGTGTACTTATTCTTTGGTGAAGTGCTATGTAGGAGGCATTCAGTGGCCCCAGAGATATTCAAGTCCTGGTTCTCCAGACCTAGGAATATGCTACCTTGTAAAAAGGACTTTGCACATGTGAATCTGTTAAGGATCTTGAGGTAGATTGTTCTGGATTACCAGATGGGCCCAATGTATTCACAAGTATCCTTATAAGAAAAAGAAGAGAGCAGGGGAATCAGAATCAGAGAAGGAGATATAAAGGCAAAAGCAGAGGATTAAAGTGATGTAGCATGAGGAGGACTTGACCAGCCACTCCTTGCTCTGAAGATGGAGGAAGGGGGCCCTGAGCTAAGGAATGTGGGCAGCCTCTAGAAGCTGAAAAAGGAGTATGAATGGATTATCCCATAGAGACTCCACATCCCTAAATACAGTTTGTATTGTCAAACAGGAACTCACCAAACGTGACACCTTTGAGCAGAATATGTGTCTGCTAAGGTTGAGATGGCCAAATTCTTTGCCAGAGAAGCATTTTCATGCATTTCTTTGTCCAAATACAATACGGGACAGAACTGGAAGTATACAGTCCTTCTGGGACTCAACCAGAAAGCCCGCCTCTACCCTTAGTATTTTTCATGGCTGTAAATACACATTTCAGGATACAAAATGCTATCACCGTCCCTTCCTCTTCCAATACTGCATTGAAAGTTAGGAAGTTACAACTTATTAGTTGTAAGTTATGTATGGGAAGGAAATACAAAAGGTTGAAGTAGGTGGAGATGAGAGTATAGAAAGAAGACATATTTCTGGCTGTCTCACAGTTTATTTTTCACATCATGGCTGTGGGCATAAATGGCACGGGAATTCTCAGATTTCTGTTTGGTGTAGCCACTGTGCTCCCTAACTATGCCAAACAGTAAAAGAAAGCTAAAAGGGTAATTAAATTCATTCCCATTAAGCCGGGGCCTTCTAACTCGGATTCTGAGGCTTTTAATCTCAATTCATTCCCATTTATCAGAAATTCTTACAGATGCTACCAGGAGGTCTCTTGTTAGCCTTTGTTTCTACTGCTCTTGGACATTTTCATACTTGTAAAAAATTTGCACTTTGTAGACAGCTGAAAGGAGGCGTATTAGTCTAGATCATATCATCTTAACCCACAGTTATCTCCCTTTGTTTGAATTTATTTTTTAAACCAAAGGAAATCTTTTTGCCAGGCAAAAATTAATATGAAATAAACTTGCTAAAAAGTTAGGGTTTAGATTTGTATGCTCCCTCATGTCATTCCACAAATTCTGTAGCCATTGTTACATGGGAAACTTGTTATAACATTCTAGTACTTAAAAATTAGGTATACAGTGAGTTTATTTCAGAACATCTCTAAAACTTTTATTTCTGCAGAAAAAAATCCGAATTATCCACAGAGTGATTAGAGTTCTCAGGATTTCTTTGTCATAACTGTGGTGTGCCTGCCCATTCCATTGTATTCCTCATGATAGGCTTTCTCAATCCTGTGCAATTGACTTTTTTTAATTATTATTATTTGAGTATAGTTGACACATAATGTTATGTTAATTTCAGGTGTGCAACACAGCGATTTGACAAGTTTGTATGTTAGGCTATGCTTACTGCAAGTGTAGCTACCTATGACCATACAACACTACTACAATAGCATTGACTCTATTCCCTATGCTGTACCTTTTACTCCCTTGAATTACTCATTCATCACTGGAAGCCTATATCTCCAACTCCTCTTCATTCAGTTTGCCCATCCCCCAACCTCTCTCCCCTCCGGCAACCATCAGTTAGTTCTCTGTATTATAGGTCTGATTCTGCTTTTTCTTTGTTTATTCATTTGTTACATTTTTTGGATGCCACCCATAAGTGAGATTATGTGCTATTTGTGTTTCTCTGTCTTATCTCACTTAGCATACTCTCTAGGTCCATCCATCCATATTGTAATATGGTCCCTCCATATTATCACAGAGATGGATAATTCCTTGTGGAGAGCTGAGCTGACCTTTGCTTTGTAGAGCATTTAAGAGCATCCCTGGTCTCTACCCACTAGATGCAATGGTGACAACTGAGGCTTTTCTAGACATTGACAAATGTCCCCAGGGAAGAGTGGGGGTGCAACATTATCTCCAGGTGAAAACCACTGGCAAGTGAAAATTAAGATCAAAAGGTCTAGGTTCTAGGTCTGGATTCTGTTCTGATACTGCCACCTAAAATGTGTGTTCTAGCCTCAGAGAGAAAATGCCCATGAGTGAAATCAGACAGGTGTTTATTAAATGCTGCAACATGTTAGAAAGCACACAGCATTCCCTTTGGAATCATAAAGTGCTCTCAGTGCATACAGGAGGAATCCATTTCCCTTTTACCTTACCCCAGACTGAGAACTGGCTGCTCCAGCAGGCACAGGGGTCAGCAGAATCATGAACCCATGGGTTGTCAGAATGGCAAAAGTCAGAGGTGGCCCAGGGCAGACCTTGGACCAGCTGCAGCAGTGGTGATCATCAGCACTGAGTCAGAAGCTACAAAAGCAAGTATTAACAGTGACACTGGGATATAGCAACTAACACAAGCACAGAAGATGCCTAAAGCTAAGTTTCAAAGGCACGTAGAAATAACAGTGGTTGGTCAAATCTTAAAATGACCAGAGTGAGCTGAGGTTCCAAACTGAGCTTGGATCAGAAGAGATGATTTATGAAGGAAGCAGTGCTAAGAGGGTAAGGAGCAATGATGCACATTGATACCATGGACAGATGATTCAGCTCCTGAAATAGCGCAGCAATATTAGAAGGGATGGGAGAAGTTACCTTAAAGAGGGCTTCAGTTTTGAATAGGTAGCTATGGGTAATAAAACAGCAGGATCTGGGCATTTAAATTATAATAGGCTCATTTGAATCCACAGGCTAGTGAGAACTAAGTAGTGTTAGGGGCAAATCAATCAACTATCATTTAAAATGAGTGTTTTTACTCACAGGTAGTACAAATATATGAATTCAGTAGTTCAAACTACTAATAAAAAATGAAGCCCTAGAAAAAAATTTAGTGACTCTTCACTATATTTTATGATTACCAAGACAAATTCAAAATTGATTAGTAAGTCATGGTTTTGTCTTTCCTCATTTTAATAAATTATTCTTAAATGAACTTATAGTCTTAGCCTACCATTGTCTGTTTGAAGTTTACTTGGTCCTTTGAAGGTAAAAATGCAATTACATATTAGTGATTATATTATTCATGAGTCTTGGCATACATAGCTTAATACGTGATTTAAGTATAATAGTTTCAAACATGGAACATTAAGAAAATATACTGAAGTATTCAGGTAAGTTAGGAAAATCACAGCTAATCAACCTCACTTAGCATAAAGTATCAACTATTTAGTGACCCAAAAAGAATCTTTAACATACAGTGAAAATCTTATAAACAGTGGTAGTGTAAGACTTCTTAATATGGCCTAGTGACCATACATACTTATTTCTTCTTCTTTAAATTCCATTAAAATGTTAGTAAGAAAAAAAATTCACAAAGACAAAGAGAAAAGGAGGAGATAATAGCAGATAAATAATTCTAACAATTTGGAAGATATAACTGAGGTGAAAGGGCAATCACTTGCTTGATTAGTGGAGGAAGTTATAACTTGGGTGACTATAGAGGTTAATACTAATAAAAGGCGAATCTGCTTTTTCCCATAGAATCCCCCAAATGCTCAGAGATTGGAAACCCAGCTTACCAGTGGTAGTAGGCCACGGGCTAAGTTGAAACCATAAGAATATGTTGAAAATATGGATATGGAATGTTTAGACCAGTCAACTATCCCTTCTACTGGTGGGAGACTGACATATAGCCAACTTTGAGACTTTGGTGATATGAGATACAGTGTAGCCAGGAGACATGAGAGAAGAAACGGAGAAGATGTGGGGAAGAAAAGACAGGTGTTGAAGATAAAGATGAGGTGAAAATCTACATAGACATTTGGGCACCCAGCTCTCTTGCTGTACCCCTTTTTAGAATGTTAAGTAGCTGGGATTATGGCTCATCTTAACTATGTCACAGCATCTGAAGACTAGAGAATCTAAACAGCCCAAGAAAAAAGGGACATCTGTATATCAATAATTGTGTTTTATCCTCAATTTAAAAAGCTAACTTTTCACATATTCACTATAATAATAAACCCAATGGTTGATAAGCCCTGACCACTTATACAGAAATTCCAATCAAATTTTTAGTGTCTCGCTTTTAAAAAGTGAATCCCCTTATAAAATTCCTAGAAGATAACATAGGAGAAAAGCTGGATGCCCTTGGGCATGGTGATGTCTTTTTAGCTATAACACCAGACACGATCCATGAAATATATAACCAATAAGCGTGACTTCATCAACATCTTCCCCGTGAAAAACAATGTCAGGAAAACTAGAAGACAGGTCACAGAATGGAGAAAATATTTCCAAAACACAAATGATAAAGGATGTTATCCAAAATATACAAAGAACTCTCAAAACTGAATGGTAAGTAAACAAACAACCCAATTAAAATGGCCAAAGACCTTAGCAAACATCTCACCAAAGAAGATATACAGACACATTTAAAAATAAGCATATAAAAAGATGTTCCACATCATACCTATTCATAGAAATGCCTGAAATCAAGAATACTGACAATACCAAATGCTAATAAAGATATGAAACAGTGGGAATTCTCATACCATTCCTAATGGGAATGCAAAATGGTACAGCCACTTGAGAAGACAGTTTGGTGGATTCTTACAAAACTGAACATACTCTTATCAATACAATCCAACAATCTTGCTCCTTAGTATTTACCCAAAAAGTTCAAAACTTATGCCCACACATAAATCTGTACACAGATATTTATAGTGTTTTAACTCATAATTGCTAAAACTTGGAAGCAGCCAAGATGTCCCTCAGTAGGTGAATGGGTATATAAACTGTGGTACATCCAGAAAATGGAATATTATTCAATGCTTAAAAGGAATGATGTATTAAAGTATGAAAAGACATGGAGGAAACGTAAATACATATTACTAAGTGAAAGAAATCAATCTGAAAAGGTTACATGCTGTATTATTCCAACTATATTACATTTTGGAAAAGACAAAATGTGGAGACAATAAGAGATCAGTGGTTGCCAGAGGTTATGGGATAAGGGAGGAATGAATAAATAGAGAATAGGGAATTTTTAGGGCAGTGAAACTACTCTGTATATTATAATGATGAAAATATGTCATTATACATTTGTACAAACCCATAAAATGTACAACACCAAGAGTGAACCCTAAGGCAAACTATGAACCTTGGGTGATTATGATGTGTCAATGTAGGTTCATTCTTAGTAACAAATGCTTCACATGGATGGGTAATGCTCATGATGGGGAAGCTGTTCAGGTGTAGGGGAAGGATATATGGAAAATCTCTGTACCTTGATCTCAAGTTTGTTCTGAACTTAAAACCATTCTAAAAAAATTAAGTCTAAAAATATGAAATGAAGAATGCTATAGTTTTTAAAATAGAAATTAATAAGTACAGGAGTTGGTATTAAATTATAATTATGAAGGATGTGTAGTGACATGGAAAATGCTTATGATATAATATTAAAATAAATTACCAAAATAATAAAAAGATACTTGGAATTTTTAGTATGAAAAACAGAAGAGGGAGAAGAATTTAAAGAAACTAGAAAAAATATAGAAAATTGTCTGAAGAAAGGACCACTTAAAAAAAGTCAACTGTAATTACTGTCATTAGAGAGACAAGATATGAAATAAGATGTTCTAAGAAAAAAAAAAAAGAACAATCAGAACTCTTCGTAATTATAAATAGAATAGTTGAATGTTCTGGTTCCAGAAAGATGCAATAGATATACTTTTTCCTTCTTCTTTCTGCTAAGAATGACTAAACATTACATATTAAACAAATGAAAGAAGACTCTGAAAGGTATTTGATAAAGAAGTTAGACTGGTTAGGAACCACACAGTGATGATAGTCTTGGGTTTTTGGGTTTTGTTTTGTCTTGTTTTTTTGTGTTATACATCCATACAGGGTGCTAGAGAACTGGCAACTGAGAAATGTCAACAAGTGCAAGAAGAAAAACAAAACAAAAAAAGAGGCCTGGGAAAAAGTGTTTTCATTCAGCCGAAAGATAGGAAGGTGGGAACCTAACAAAAGAATACTTTTACAGGGGCGCCTGGGTGGCTCAGTGGGTTAAAGCCTCTGCCTTCGGCTCACGTCATGATCTCAGGGTCCTGGGATCGAGCCCCGCATCGGGCTCTCTGCTCAGCGGGGAGCCTGCTTCCTCCCCCTCTCTCTCTGCCTGCCTCTCTGCCTACTTGTGATCCCTCTCTGTCAAATAAATAAATAAAAAATCTTTAAAAAAAAAAAAAAAAGAATACTTTTACATAATAACTGCCCTCCTCCAGACAAGCACCAAAGAAAAACTGTAGTGCTCTTCCCACTCCTTCTAGCCAAGGTCACGTGGAGCCTAGACTTCCACCCTTGGCAAGCTATAACAAAACACTCCCAGGCTCCATAGTGTCAGTATAGATCACACAAGAGACTGGACCTCTACCCACCATTCAGGGACAGTTGGTAGCCTTTCCCTCCCTGCTGAGGTGGTGTCACAGGAGGGCTGCTAGAGTCAGGATTTTCACCATCCCCCTCAGCAGGAGCAAGGCATAGAAGAAGAGAGACTTAAAATTGAGTGAGGAAAATCCACGAAAGATTCCAACACCAATATGACATAGATATTAGAATTATCTGACATAGTTTTTAATGATTCTGTTACATTGACCATCTAAGGGTAGCAATGTAAGAAGAAACAATCTCTCCACTTTCTCTCCTCCACCTACTCAGCAGCCACAAAGAAGCAATGTGTGAATGCATTTCCATCCATGTTGACCAGGCTAGTGTCCAGACTGGCAGTGCCTGCTGGGAGCTCTATTGCCTAGAACATGGCATCCAGCTCAATGGTCAGATGCTGAGTGACAAGACCATTGGGAGAGGAGATGACGTCTTCAATACCGTCTTCATTGAAACGGGTGCTAGCAAGCATGTGCCCAAGGCAGAGTTTGGAGACCTGGAATCCACACTCACTGATGAAGTTCGCACTGGCACTTATTGTCAGCTCTTCTACCCTGAGCAGCTCATCACAGGCAAGGAAGATACTATGCCCAAGGGCACCACACTATCGGCAAGGAGATTGTTGACCTTGTCTTGGACCGAATTTGGAAACTGACCAACCAGTGCACAGGTGTTCAGGGCTTCTTGGTTTTCTACAGTTTTAGATGGGGAACTGGACCCAGGTACACCTCGCTTCTGATGGAACATCTGTCTGTCAATTATGGGAAGAAGTCCGAGTTGGAGTTCTCTGTTTACCCAGCCCCCCAGGTTCCCACAACTGTAATTGAACTGTACAACTCCATCCTCACTACCCACACCACCCTGGAGAACTCTGATTGTGCCTTCTTGGTAGACAATGAGGCCATGTATGGCATCTGTCCTCAAAACCTCAACTTGAACACCCAACCTACATTAACCTGAAGAGGTTGATAGGTCAAATTGTGTCCTCTATCACTGGTTCCCTCAGATTTGATGGAGCCCTGAATGTTGATCTGACAGAATTCCAGACCAACCTCATGCCCTATCCGTATATCCACTTCCCTCTGTCCACATAGGACTCTGTCACTTCTGCTGAGAAATACTGCCATGAACAGCTTTCTGTAGCAGAAATCACCAATGCACGTTTTGAGCCAGCCAACCAGGTGGTGAAATGTGACCCTTGCCATTATAAATACAGGGTTTGCTGCCTATTGTACTGTGGTGACGTGGTTCACAAAGATGTCAATGCTGCCATTGCCATCATCAAGACCAAGCGTACCATTCAGTTTGTGGACTGGTGACCCACTGGCTTCAAAGTGGGCATTAATTACCAGTCTGCCATTGTGGTTCCTGGTGGAGACCGGGCCAAAATTCAGTAAGCTATGTGCATGCTGAGAAACAGTGCAGACATTGCTGAAGCCTGGGCTCACCCGGACCACAGGTTTGACCTGATATATGCCAAGTGTGCCTTTGTTCATTGTTATGTGGGCGAGGACATGGAGGAAGGAGAGTTTTCTGAGCCCTATGAGGACATGGTTGCCCTTGAGAAGGATTATGAGGAAGCCTAATGGATTCTGTTGAAGGAGAGGTTAAAGAAGAAGAGGAATACTAAAGTTAAAAATGTTACAAAGGTGTTCCTTTTACAGGGAAGCTTATTCTGTTTTGAACATTGAAAAGCTGTGCTCTGATAGTTAATTTGTATGTAGCAGTGCATAGTCTCATATACAATTATTGACCTATGCTTTAAAACAAAACACTTTGTCACAGACCCAAGGTGTCCATTTCTCTGATGGGTTTGAATAAATATACCCTGTCTTAAATGAAAAAAAATTATCTGACCATAATGAAAATTATGGAGCATTTATAAACACAAATGGACAAAGGGAAAAAAAAAAATAGGAAGACTCAAGGAAGAGGCAGAATTTCAGAAACTAAAGAGCAAAATGTCAAATATAAAGAGCAACCAGATGAAATTTAGAGAAAAATGTAATTATCAATTAAAAACAAAACAAAACAAAACAAAAAACCTAACTCAGTGAATGGAGTAAAACAGCACAATGGAGAGGAAAGAGGAAAAATTTTGTGACCTTTGAAAGAGAATAATAGAAATTACCAATCTAAACAACAGAGTTCAATTAGGCCAAAAGGAACAAAACAACAAAGAACACCTCAAGAACCTGTGGGAGTATAATAAGAGATTCGTATTGTTGGAACCCCAGAAGGAGAAGATAAAATGAATGAGGCTGAAAAATATATAAGGAAATAATGACTTCACATTTCTCAAACTCAGCAAGAAGATGAGTAAGCCACATGCAGAATAAACCTAAAGAATTCCATGTCAAAGCATTTTATAGTGAAGTTACTGAAAAATACAGACAAAGGAAAAAAACTCTTGAAAGAAGACAGAGAAATTATGCTTTAGCTGTCAAGGAAAAACAATCCCAATGGCAGTAGATTTCTCATCAGAAACCAGTATGGCCAGAAGGAAGCACCACAGTATTTTTCAAGAGCTAAATATGAAGAACCATCAACTGAGAATTCTATACTTCCTGAAAACATCCTCAGGAGTGAAAGGGAAATCAAGACAGTCTCAGATGAAGGAAAACTATTATAATTTTTTGCTAAGAAATCTATCCTAAAAGAATGGTAAAGGAGGTTCTCTAAACAAAACTAAATGAAAAGAAATCTTGGAACATCAAAAAGAAAGGTAATGCAGAAAGACCAAAATATGGCATATAAAATAGATTGTCCTGCTCCTCTTGAGTTTTCTAAGTTATATTTGATTGATAGAACAAAAATTGTAACACTTTGAAATGTAGTTCTCATAGTATATACAGAGTAATATTTAAGAATCTGCCTTATATAAGATAAAGGGACATAAAAGGAAGGAAGTTTTCCATGCTTTACTTTAGTGGGTTAAATGTCGATACCAGAAGACTTACTAAGTTGTGAACATATGATATAATATCTAGAACCGTTATAAAGCTGCACAAAGAGATATACTAAAAAGAACCACAGATATATCACCACGGAATTATTTTTGATGTTTAAGTAAGCAGACAGATGTCAGGAAAAAGAAAACAGGAAAACAAAATTCAGAGTGAACAGAAAACAGATTTAAACTTTAATATAACAATAATTACATTTAATATAAGTGGTCTAGAAAGGCTAATGAAAGTACATGGGCAGCCTGGGGGGAAAAAATGACCCAACTATATGTCAGCAACATTTTAATACAATGATATATAAAGATAAAGAAAAATTAAACCATCAAAACATTAATCAAAAAGAAGCAACTGTAACTATGTTAATATCAGATGAAGTATACCTGAGATCAGAGAAAATTACCAGAGACAGAGGAGAACATTACATAATGATAAAAGGTTCTGTCTCCAAAAAGATACAGCAATCCTCCGTGTGGATGCACCAAATTACAGAGTTGCAATATATTGTAAAGCAAAAACTGATAGAAGTGAAAAAAGAGGAGTGCCTGGGTGGCTCAATCAGTTAAGTGAGTGCCTTCAGCTAGGGTCGTGATCCCAGGGTCCTGAGATCAAGCTCCATATTTAAATTCCTGCTAGGTAGGAGTCTGCTTCTCCCTCTCCCTCTGCCTGCTGCTCCCCACCCCCTTCTTGTTCTCTCTCTCTCTCTATCAGATAAATAAAATCTTAAAAAAAAAAAAAAATGAAAAAAGAAATCAATAAATCCACAATTGTAGTTAGAGATTTCAATGTCACCCTCTCAGTAATTGATAGAATAATTAGAAGAGAGAAGTTATGGAAGAATTTAACATCATCATCAGTCACCCAAATCTAATCAACATTTATAGAATACTTCACCCAACAATAGCAGAAGACAAATTCTTTTTAAGTTTCCATTGAACATATACCAAGGTAGACCATACCCTGGATCAGTAAGCAAATATTAGCCAATTTAAAAGTTTGCAAGCATACAGAATATTCTTTCTGATCATGGGGGAATCAAACTAGAAATCAATAATTAAAAGGTAACAGGAGCATGTCCAAACTAAACATCACACTTCTAAATAATGGATCAAAGAGAAGTCTCAGGAAAATAATAATTTAAAAAAAAAAGTATACTGACCTGGATGAAAATAAAAATGAAAAAAAAGAAAAAAAAAAACAAACTATGGGATAATCCAAAGCAGTGCTTATAAGGAAATTTATAAGAATTTATGCTTGCATAGAAAATAGGAAAAGTATCAAATCAATAATCTAAGCCCCCAAATCAAAGAACTGAGGGTGTGGGGTAAGAAAATTAATGGAAAACAATAGAAAAAAGAAAATAATAAAGACTTAATCAGAAATCAAGGATATTGAAAACAAAATTAGAGAAGAACAATGAAGCAAGAATCTAATACTTTAAAAATATCAGTAAAATTGGCAAGGCTCTGACAAAATGAACAAAAGAAAAAAAGAAAACACAAATAACTAGTACTAGGCATGAAAGAGATTTTATTTCAGACCCTGCAGATTGAAAAAGATAATAAGGGAATACTACATGCAATTCTGTATACTTAAATTTCATAGCTTAGATGATATGAACCAGTTCCCCCAAAAGTACAAACTACCACACTCATTCAATATAAAATAATTAATTTGAATGCCCTAATAACTATTAAGGAAATTGACTTCAGTTAAAAATTTTCCCAAAGAATGTATCTGCAGGTTGATATGGATGATACAGAGATGATTTCAATGGAGAATTCTTTGAAGCATACAAGGAACACATGACACCAATTCTACATAATCTCTTCGAGGAACTGGAAGAGGAGGAAATACTTTCCAGATGAATTTATGAAGCTAGAATTACCCTCATACCAAAACCAGTCAAATACAAGAAAGGAATAAAGAAAGGAAGTATTTTAAGATTTTATTTATTTATTTATTTGACAGAGAGAGAGAAAATAAACACAAGCAGGAGGAGTGGCAGAGGGAGAGGGGGAAGCAGGCCCCCAAATAGGGGAGCCCAACGAGGGGTTCGGTCCCAGGTCCCTGGGACCATGACCTGAGCCAAAGGCAAATACTTAACTTACTGAGCCACCCAGGCACCCTGGAAGGAAGGAATTATTAAAAAATATTAGCAAGTAGAATTCAGAAATATATACAAAGCATTATACATCATGATTAAGTGGATACAAGGCAGACAGTATATTCAAAACTCAGTGTAACACACCATATTAACAAGCTAAAGAAGAAAAATCTCGTGATCATATCAGTTGGTGTAGAAAAAATAATTTCATGAAATTCAACACACATTCAGGATAAAAAGACTGAGAAAAATAAGAAACTTTCTTAATTTGATAAAGAGTATTTACAAAATACTGACAAAAACTTTTTTAATTAAAGTAAGTTGACATTAGTGTCGTGTGTATTACATAGTGATTTGACAATTATAAACATTACAAAATGGTCACTACAGTAAGTGTAGTTACCATCTGTCACCATACAGTTATTACAGTATTACAGTTATTAGCTCTATTCCCTCTGCTGTCTGTACTTTTCATCCTTATGATTTATTTACTTTAAACTGGGAGTTTGTATCTTTTAATTACCTTCACCTGTTTAACCTATCCCTCTCCCCCGTTTCCAATGGCAACCACTAGTTTTTTTCTCTGAGTCTGTTTCTTTTTGTTGTTGTTGCTGTTGTTTGTGTGTTCTTTTTTTCTTCTTCTTCTTTCGATTCTACATATAAGTGAAATCATGTGGTATTTTTCTTTCTCTGTGGGACTTATT
This sequence comes from Potos flavus, assembly GCA_028534135.1. Lineage (NCBI taxonomy): Eukaryota > Metazoa > Chordata > Mammalia > Carnivora > Procyonidae > Potos > Potos flavus. Next base: position 115,487,509 of record CM052897.1, on the reverse strand, counting down.
TCACTTAGCATATAATACCCTTTAGATTCATCTATGTTGTCATGAATGGCAGAATTTTATTCTTTTCTATGGCTGAGTAATACTCCATTATGTGTGTGTGTGTGTGTGTGTGTCTGTGTGTGTCTGTGTGTGTCTCTGTGTACCATATCTTCTTTATTTATTCTTCTATGAATGAAAACTTGGTTGCTTTCATATCTTGGCTATTGTAAATAATACTGCAATAAACATAAGGGTGCATATATTTCTTCAAATTAGTGTTTTGTTTTCCTTGGGTAAATACCCGTAGTGGAATTACTGGATTGTGTGATATTTCTACTTTAAGTTTTTTGAGGGAAACATACTGTTTTCCACAGTTTCCACCAATTTATCTTCCCACCAGCAGTGCACAAGGATTCTCCTTTCTCTACATTTGTTACTTCTTATCTTTTTGATACTAACCATTCTGACTGGTGTGGAGTAATATCTCATGGTGGTTTTAATCTGCATTTCCCTAATGATTAGTAATGTTGAGCATCTTTTCATGTGTTTGTTGGCTGTCTGTAAATCTTTTTTTGGAAAAAAAAATTGTCCATTCAGGTCCTCTGCCCACTTTTTAATGGATTATTTGGTTTCTTGGTGTTCAGTTGTGTGAGTTCTTTATATAGTTTGGTTATTAACTTCTTGTCAGATATATCATTTGCAAATATCTTCTCCCATTAAGTTGTTTGCCTTTTGGTTTTGCTGGTAATTTCCTTTGCTGTGCAAAAGCGTTTTAGTTTGATGTATTTCCAATTGTTTTATTTTTACTTTTGTTTCCCTTGCCTGGGAAGACATGTCCAGAAAAATATTGCTAAATTTAATGGCAAAGACTGAATGGTTTCCCCATAAGATCAGGAACAATTAAGACCATTAGAAGCTATTACTACACAAAATAAGAACAAATAAAAATTTAAAAATAGTGACAATATCAAATGCTGGAAAAGATGCAAAGAAATGGGATCCACCATGTGTTGCTGACCAGAATGTAAAATGGTACAGCCACTCTAGAAATCAGTTTGACAGTCTCTGAAGAAGCTAAACATAGTCTTACTATATGACCCAGCAATTTCACTGGAGTATACCAGAGAAATGAAAACTTTTGTTCCCACAAAAACCTATACAAAACTATTCCAGCAGATTTATTTATAATAGCAAAGACTGGAAACAATTAAAATGTCTCTTAATAGGAGAATGATTACACGAACTGAGGTACACCCATACCATGCAATACTGTTCAACAATATAAGGGAATTAACTATTGATACACTCAACAACTTAGATGGTTGCCATTCTGAATAAAAATAATGCCAACCTCAAAAGGTCACACACTATACGATTCCATTTATGTAACATTTTCAAAATTACAAAATTATACAAATGGAGAACAGATTAATGGCTTCTAGGCAAAGAAATGGTGGGAGGTAGGGCAGGAGTGTGTTTTGGAAGATTGTGTTGGAAAATAAGTGTAGCTATAAATGGTAGCACAAGAGGTACCTTTGTGGTGGTGGACTAAGTCTATATCCTGATTGTGGGGGCAGTTACACAAATTACACAAGTGATAAAATGATATGCACACATTGAACTGATGCTAAATTTCCGGCTTTCATTTTATGCTTTAATGGGGAAAGATGTGACTATTGGGAGAAACCGGGTGAGTGGTACCGCTCTGTACTACTTTTGTAAATTCTATGAATTTGTAATTATTTCAAGATAAAAGTTAAGAAAAACAGTTCTGTCAGTTTTAAGAAAAGAATTGTAACATGAAACTAAGGTATACTCTTGCAAAGTATGAGACAAAGATAGAATATAAGAAAAAAAGGATTAAAAAAATTATAAATTGTGGGGTAAACATCCTATTAATAGGAATGGTAGAAGATAGGACATAGGAAACTGATGAGAAAGAATCGTTGAAGAGATAATTATCCCCACACACAAATGCCTTGTGTATTCAAAGGTATATACTCTTAGCCTCCCAGGTTTTACTGAATATCCATCATCATAAATGAAAAAATATGAAACCATATTCTATTATTACAAACTATCAAGGCCTGAGTTAACAAAAAGACAAGCAGATTGTCTTATGAATGACATTAAAGGTTCAGGTATGCCTCACGTTGCTTAACTCTCTAGAGCAATTAAAATGTTGCAAATTATATTATCAGTACACATAGACAATTAATTAAGTCACAACAAAATTTCCATATAGCTCTCCTTGTCTCGTAGGGGATGAATGGGAGACCTATTATAGAAGCCGCAGAACTGTAGACAATAATGCTTAGTACTTTATGTCCAATAAACTTTACAAAAAACCATCTTTCAGTTCAGTACTACCTTCTGTATTTTTTTTTAATACTAAATCATGTATAATTCAGGAGCAAGTTGTGTTTATAGACTAACTCAACATTTCTCTTTAGTTTTTGGTCTTTGGTCACATGTCTGCATTTTTCACATGATTTATCAACACTTATATGGATCACTGTTTTGCTATCTGGTGAGTTCTGACAGTATAAGCTAACATGGAAAAGTGGAATTGAGAAGGGGAAAAAAAAAAAAAAAAAAGCCAGGCAAAGCTACCAGTTTAAATAAAGAAATGAAAGTAGAAATCAAAAAGGATGGATTAACAAGCCACTTCAGCAGAAATATAAATATGAAAAAAATATCTTTAAAGAACAAAGATGCTACACGCTTCTGAGACTATGTTTGGCATATGAATATAAAAAACGCAGAATTTAATTTTTCTATCTGCAGATAAAAAGCTTCTTAAATTTAAGGAATTAAAATCTGAATCTTTATATAAAGAATGAAATTTATGTCCAACAGTTACTGCCTAGGGTTCTGGTAATAATATTATCCATACAATATATATGCATATAAAATTTGAATATACAAGATTTACACCACAGGATATTATAATGCCAAGGAAGATTTCAGTATTTATGAAGCCAATAAGACCAGTTTAAAAGCTTGGTAAATATATTTATGGACACAATCAGGCTACAATCTGTGTTGCAAACAGCAGTTCAGTACGAAATAACCTAATAAACTTTAAATGTGAGCACATAATCTTACTTTCCATTATAATAATAGTTTAAACACCAGATTTAGGGAGCTTTACAAACAAACATATCACAGAGGATTTTGTTTTTTAAAACATGTGCAATAGATTCTTTAATATTCCAGAAACCATTAAATTCCATTACAGTGATGTGGATGTTCAAGTTTCTTTTACACCAAAAGGCAATAAAAAATTGGGGATGTAAATTATGTGACTACCAGGGCTAACTTAAGGATGAAGAATTATCACCAGAAATATTTAACAACCTTCCCAAGATCACACAATGAATTTCTATTAGCCAGTATTAGAAACCAAAGTTCCTATTAGCAAGAACACATTTAAGGATAATTGTCCAGTCATTATTTATAACATGAGTGTAGTGGCACACAACAAGGTGATATGTCCCAACCTCCCCTGCAGGGACGTGAGACAGATGACCGAATTCAGAGAAATGAAATGTGGGTAGATGATATGTGCCATTTATAGGCTGTTGTCTAATGCTTCCCAAATAGCCCTCCATGCTGTCTGTATGCCTTTCTCTGCAGAAAGGATGGCAGAATCAGTCATAGGAAAGAGCTCTCTTGGGTGACTGCAGCCCCATTTCCTGCTCACCCTGACATCCTGCTACCCACATCGTACTCAGATGCGCATAAGATATAAACCTTTATTTTGTTAAGCCTGTTATTTTGGCAGTTGTTACACAAGTTAACCACACTGGCAATGATTGCATTCATTTTTGGACAAAAAAAACCAAAAAAACCAAAAAAACACTTATAAAATTTTAATCTAAAATACATCAATTAACACACTAGGATGGATATAAGCAAACAAATGGCCAGTTACAAGTACTGGCAAAGATGTGAAGAAATTGGAACTCTCATACACTGCTGGTGGGAATATAAGTTGGTGCAGCTGCTATGGAAAACGGTTTGGCTGTTCTTCAAAAAGTTCAGTATAGAGTTACCATTCAACTCAGCAATCACACTGTTGGGTACATACCCCACCCCCTAGAAAAGAAAACATGTCCATATAAATGCTTACACATGAGTGCTTGTAGCAACATTGTTCATAACAGCCAAAAATGTGGACCTAGCAGTTCTACTCTAAGGTAGTCACCCAAGAGAATAGAAAATATATGTTCGTATAAAATCTTGTAAATGAGGGACACCTGGGTGGCTCAGTCGGTTAAGCATCCAGCTCTTGATTTTGGCTCAGGTCATGATCTCAGGGGTGTGAAAATGAGCCCCATATCAGGCTCCATGCTCAGGGAGGAGTATGCTTAAGACTCTCTCTCCCTATGCCCCTCCCTCTGCTCTCTCTTGCATGCTCTCTCTCTCTCTCTCTAAAGTAAAATAAATAAAAATATTTTTTAGAAATCTTGCAAATGAATGTTCTCAGGAGCATTATTCATAATAGGCAAAATCTGGAAATCCAAATTTCCATTGACTGGTGGATGCATAAACAAAATATTGTATTTTCATGCAATGGAATATTACTTAGCAATAAAAAGGAGTGAAATACTTATGCTACGATGTGGATGAAGCACAAAAACACTATGCTAAGTGAGAGAAGCTATCACATATTATATGATTCCATTGTATAAAATATCTAGAATGGGCAAATACATAAAGAGAACAGATTATTTGTTGCTTCGGAATGAGAAGTGGGGTTGGGGAGGAAAATGGGATTGACACACAGTAGGGATAGGTTTTTTTAAGGGAGATAAAAAGAAAAAGTTGTGGTGATGGTTGCACAATGTGGTGAATATCTCAACAACATTGTACCTCAATGAAACTTTTAAAAAAGGAGGAAAGGAGAGAAGGGACATTGTCAATTGTCTAGATGATAGCCACTCACTGGAATACATCTTATTGCAAAGCTAATGTTTTATTTCTCATCTCGGAAGTAAGAGAGGATTTCAGATCAGGAGTTTTTCTGACCCCTCTATTCTCTGGCAACTTTCCCATTGCCGTGGAAGCAGGTAAAACTTGACCTTACGTGTTCTCTTCTTAAGTCTGTCTTCATCAACCTCCCCTGCAAACTGCTGTCCAGGAGCAGGCTACTATCACCTTGAAGAGGGGGCTCCCTGGTCCTAGAAACTGAAAAGAGAGCTCCTCAACCCTCTACCCTAGTTCATCACTGGGAGCAGTGAACAGGAGCACACATCTTAAGCAGACCAGCTAGCTGTTGCAGAAAGAATGTGCACTTTGAAATCAGAGAGACCTAAATTCAAATCTTAGTTCATCCTTCAAAGATATATACACTGGCCCATTCATATGTCCTGAATTACACTAACAGAATTTATTTGTAAAAGAGGAGTGCTGCAAGGCTTATTATTAATAAATATTATAATTATTGAAAATTAAATCATACTTCTGACTTTTGGATTATATACAAATTCATATTTAGTGCATTTTGAGCTCAAACTTTTCTATCCAAATATACTGGAGTCAAAAGAGACAACACCCAACAATAATCCATTGCTAACGGGTTCATTCCTGTAGTATTCCTTAAGCTGTGGTCAATATGGACCTATATCCTGCTCCCACTCCAAACCTCCAAAGCTAAGGGTAATGCTAGATGTAGTTTGAGAATACCCAAAGTGATTTTAATATGCTCCTTTCTACCTCATCCCAAGTTGAGAATCACTTCTAATCCTTCTAAAAGCATGTACCTTTAATCCATATCTTCCCCATACATGTATATCTTTACAGGGAAGGGCAATTTTGTCATTTAAAATAAGTATTAAAAGCAGCCACTATGGAAGAGTAATAATTTACCTCTGAGATAAGTGATTCTTATTTTAGAAAACTCACTGATGGGCTTTTTCCTTTGAAAAATGTAGGAGACCCTTGACAGATGAGAGATGAGAAAAGAAGAAGAAATTGATCTATTAAAAAGACTAGCAGGACTTAAGTATGCAGTCACTGTAGGTGGGAAACCTGAGGAGAAAGAAAAAGCAAGGTCTCTGCAAAGAGAAAGTTATGTTCACTGACAATTGTGAGGTTAGGACTTAAGAGTGGGACATGACTGGCAAGGAATTTGTGGCTGTGAATAACAGGCTTATTTGTAGTTTCAGTAAAATTGGAATTTAGTTGCTGAATTCTTCATCTGGTGTTTTACCCTCAAACTTCAGTAGAGTCTAGAATTAATGTTACTTTGTAATCATGAAAGAAGAGTGGCAACATTTTAAGAATTTGACCTGGTGACCGGTTAGGTGAGTAAAAGGATTTCTCACATAGAGTTGAAAGCTATCACTGACACTAGAAAAGTGTGGCTTTAGAGTGGACTGACTCAGAAGCATATGAGCCAGTCTTTTGTAAGAAATGGTATTCTAAAAGAGGGTTCTAGTCTTCCAAGTAATATACTTTGATGGAATTAAATATATATTTAATGCAAGTATAATTCTGCACATAAACTACTCAGACCTATGGTAATATTTATATGCTAGAAAATGTGCTATATTGGTAACTCCTTTGATTCTAAAAAGTATTCATATTCTTTGATAGGGTATATTGACAAGGATTTAGTCACTCAGCTGAAAAGTGGTGAAATTGGAGCCTTTACATGGGATTTACAATACAGATTAGATCATGTGGTAGACAGATTCTGACTATTGCTAGGACAGTGTCTCCCTCCCCTGTATGTACATGTCTGCCTCTCTTCTCATAAGATGTGACGTCCACTTCTTTCCCTTTGACCATGGCCTGGAATTGTGACCAGCTTTGATAATGTGCCGAGCTTTTAAGCAGATTGGCAGCTTATTGTTTCTGTAGTGTTTCTGTACTGTTTCTGTTTCTGTACTGTTCGGTAAAGTAGGCTCCCATGATGGAAAGAAGCTTGAGCTAGGCTATTAAATGATGAGACAGGAAGTAGAGAGATGGAGAGCCCACCTGGAAAAGCACTGAGGCACAAGATATGTGAATAACACCTTGGATCCTCCATTTTCATGCAACTACCATCAAAATTTGTTACCCAGGATGAGATAACTAAAAATAAAACAAAAAATTTGTACAAGAAATAGGTTGTCACCATAACAAAATCCTAACATGGGTGCTAATAGCTTTATAACAAGGGGGTTAGTGGAAGCCCCAGGAAAAGTGAGGAGGTTGTTATTGGGGCCAAAATACATTGAGGAAATTGTTTTTGGAGGATAGAGAAAGGTTATACCACTACGGCAGCATAGAAGGTAAAAATACAGAAGACATACTTAATGAACGTGGGATGTAGGAAGTACAAACTGGCTATGGAAGTTTTCAGCTCTGCTCAGCTTCTGTCTGAATGTACGTGAGTAAGTGATCTCAGCTAACACCAGGTGGGGAATAACCAGTGCCATTATGAACCCTACCCAATGTCCTAACCCACAGAATTATAAAGAAACAGTAAGTCTTTATATTTTAAGCCACTACGCTCTGGAGTTACTTGTTACATAGCTATAGGTAGCCGATACAGACCACCAATGACTTCCAGCTAGAAGAATATTTTCAGGATGCTAGTCTCCAAGATTGGTCTCACAAAATCAAACAGGAGCATTAGTGCAGGCCTTCTGAGTTACCAATGCCACCGAGTATTAATAAGTTGGGGAAAAAATCAAGAGTATAAAACCCTACAAGATGGAAGTAATTGTGCTTTTGGATTTTTCCTACGCATAACCGTGGTCATTGGGTGACTTATTCATAATAAAGTCTTTCCTGCTCCTCTATTTTGGAGAACCTGAAGGAGAAAGTTCCAAGCACACTTCAAGTCTCAGAAATACTCTCAAGTCCTTTGGACAGTCTGACCTTGCTGCTTTAATTTCTTGTGAAAATCTTTTTTGATTGTCTATGTTTTTCTATGAGAAGTGCATAAAGTGTCACATGGTAGGTACTACTGGAACCTTTCTTTCTCAGGCAAAATATGTGCCAGCGAGCTGCTGCTTGCAGTTGTGTTATCTAAATGAGTGTCCTAGATAATGATCATAATTTTCTCCATGATTGCTCTCACTAAAAGGGAAAACCAGAAGTTAAAGGATTTCTCTATTCTCCTCTAACTTATAATTTATCCTGGAAGCTGAAATAAAAGCATGTCCCAGATGACACAGCAGTAGCCCTTTTCCATCAGATGTTCCTGTACTTTAAGTGTCTTAGCCGTATAACCTAAAGCAAATACGCCTACTCTGGAAAAAAGAATTGACTCATTGTTAGCATTTGTCACCATAAACTCATTTCTGATTGTCAAATTATGTTTTGAAGTTGTTTTTTTTTTAAAAAAATAAATATGTCAAAGAAGGAAGACAAATAGGAAAAGACAACACTGAGAAGAGATACAAATACTTTGCTTGCTTTTTTTATTTTTATTTTTTTCCTGTTTGTGTGCAAATGAATATAAAGGAAAATTGGATCTGGTGGTCCACTCCCACACTAATTGTTGTTGAAAATTTAAAAAAAAATTTTTTTAAACTCCCATCTCTGCAGACGAGTCTGATATAAAGTGTAGCAAAGGCTATGAGAAATAGAGAAAGTACATGTACTTTTGTTTTCTCTTTTCAATGTATTTACAAACCTAGAATATAAAACATATTTTTAAAAGATATAATGAATAAAATTCTTAAGATGGTAAGTTGCACTTACACATAAATGAAAATACTACTTTTACTTTTAGTAAATATATATTTTAGGAAGTGCATTTGTGGAAAATATTGTGTCTGTGACAACGATGTCAGATAAATTTTTATTTACATGCCATTCTGTTAAATGAATAGTGGCTCCAGCAAGATTGTATTGTAGACCTATCTTTGCTAGTATGGAAGAATATCATGATTAATTATATCTACAATAGATACAAGAGGAAGGATTATGCTAAGAATTTGTCATTTCTGTTCTGTGAGAATAATTCCTGAATCAAACATATAGAAAACAGACTTCCTCAATTACAAGAAGTTAATGGGGTTAACCAACAGGAAAAATGGATATTCTCACAGGAAAATACTTTATGGATGCTTGCTTATTTGGAATGTCAGGGAATTTAATTATTTTGAAAACTGTGAAACCCCTTTTATCACATGGTAATATGATATAAGATCTGGCAGGGGAGAGATTTATGAAATATGATACATTTTAGTAGCATAAGTTCACTTATGCCCAACATAAATGAGAATACCACAAAGCTTTGGACCAGGAGGCCAAAAATATATTTGTATAATCTGTAGCATAATCACAGATATATATGATAATATGGTTTTATGTCAATATTTGTTCTCTAGACTCAGAGTATATATATTTTTAAAGATTTTATTTATTTGACACAGAGAGAGAGAGTACAAGGAAGGGGAGCAGCAGAGGGAGAGGGAGAAGCAGGCTCCCCGCTGAGCAAGGAGCCCAATATGAGGCTCGATCCCAGGACCCTGGGATCATGACCTGAGCCAAAGGCAGATGCTTATCCGACTAAGCCACACAGATGCCCCTAAACTCAGAATATATAAAGGGTATAGTATTCTTTGCTTGAGGAATATCTTCTTATATTTAATATATCTACGTTCCTCTTAAATCATATAACAGAGAAGAGAATGCAGATTTTAATTGCCAGTGAAATTGAAAACAGGATTCATAGAGAAGAAGTATTCATGATAAATGTGGTCCAAAGAGCAGGAAGAACATAATTGGAGATGAAGAGAAGGGAAAGATATAGAAGTGAGTGCATACAATCTTCTTGTGCAAAATGGCTACTTTGAGAAAAGGGTAACAATACACACAGATTCACTCTACAGCAAATAGATACATGAAGTGAGCAGCATTGACTGGTGAACATCCATGGCTCACAGACATTAATAGATATAGATAAGTATAATTCATAGAAAATGGTTAGATCTAAGTATAACTAGGAGTCTCTGCCTTTGGGCATTAAGATTTGGAAGAGAAAGAAATCTTAAAATACAGCAATAATAAAAAAGTCTATTTTCACCCACATGTGGTAGATATCTTGGAGAACAAGAAAGAACAAATGGCGTGTAGTAATAGAAAGCTAGAAAAACAAGGACTGGGAATAATGCATAAAACAGAGAAGTAACAAGCACATCGACTACGACTGAATAAGTAAAACGTGGAAACACCATGCCTGAGGAGCCAGGAGGATCTTCTGACTGGAGATTTGGAAAGGATTTTCAGGGAGCCTCAAAAAGCTTGGTTCAGACGTTATAATTTTTTTTTTATGTTGGCTTCACATCCTTCAAGTTGCACTTTTTCTTATGATTTATTCTCACAGCAAAGCGAAACTAAGTTGCTCACAGTATGAATATAAAGTTTTTTCTGCCTACAGTTCTTTTAAGAGCAGCCTATTGGAGGCCTTTGAATACTTTCAGCTTATGCAGAGACCTTTTATAATAAATTGTGTTTTTCATGTTAATAAGAAAACTTCAAAAGAAGGTGTTAACATAATTGAGGCATGATAAGTTTGACAGTAAGTGTCATTATCAGAGTTCCACTGACAGCTTTTTGAAGTCAAAAAAATATTCTTCCTACATAGACACAAAACCTCTTACGGTGTTTAAACAATTTCACCAAATATATTAATATTCTACAACTGCCCCTTCATTCTGAAGGTTACCCAAGTGAAATGGTTTTCATGATATTTAGGTTTTTTAATCTATTGAACAAAGATGCAGTACGTTCTGGTATTCAGTATAGAGAAGATACAAAATTTAAAGGATGAGATAAAAGATAAAAATATGAAAAGACATTCTCATGTTTGCCTTCTGCACACCAATGACTCACCTTGTACACACACTAGGATGAACACCCTCCACTTTGGATATCATTGCTGCAAGTAATATGGAAAAAAAGATGGATAGAGTCCAATAAATCCATGTCACTCAAAGCTTTGCTTAAATTTAGTATAAAACCAAAATGCATTTTCCAAATGAATTATTCTCATTATTAGCTTTCCCTAAAAATAAGTATCCCTTAATTGAGAAATTCATCACCTCTATATACAAGATGCTTACTCTCATACTGATATTTTTAATTATTTCTTCTTAGAGCTTTCTGGATTTCTGAGTTCTATTTTATCAAGAAACCACTAGTGCAAATAGCCAGTAAAACAACAAAAACACCTATAAAGAATTAAGTGGTGATATGTTGGCAAGTAAATCTTGGAAAGAAAAATGTATGATTAAAAAAGAAAAAAAGGGAAAAAAACAAAAGTAAGAGGAAAGACTATAGCAGAAAACAACATCAAACTGAAATAATATGATGAAAATCTGCAAGTAGACAAAGCCTGATTTTAAAAGCAGGTCACATTACTTTGAAATGCTTAGGAGAAAGGAATTACAATTCACCAGAAAGACATGGCTAGGGGAGTCTTATGACAAAAATTTGGTTCACACATATTTTTCCCCACAAGCTTTATCTTACAAAGGATAAAAATTAGTTGAATTTTTTAAAAATACATGCTTTTTATGTAACTATTAAGTTGGATCCAATATTATGAATATTACACTAGAATTTGCAGCTTTGAACACAGAAGACCAAAGCAGGTGCTGGAAGTACAGCATAATAAAATAAGTAAACCCGTCTATTAGGAGGTAAAAGTTGCACTGATAGAATGGTTCACTGAGCTGATGGAATCAACCACTTATTTTGACATCATTTGACACAATTTCAGAATATATAATTTGGTCTAATGGTTTATTAATTTTTGGGTCCTTCATTAAGACGTGGGAATAAGCATTCCACTAATTTTGTCATTTCCAGTTTAAGAGATTAAGGTACAATGATTTCATCATTGCCCCCTTTTGGCCAATTCTCCCTCTTGTCTTAACTCTCCTCCCTGATCGCACAATATATACTGAATATATCTGGAAAAACCAACCACCAAATCAGAATAACTTCTAAATAATGATTCCATCATTATATTTTATCCTCTGCATTTATTAACATATTCATTCAACATATTTGTTGGCATTATTGTGGATCTAGCACTTTATGACACGTTTTTCTTGCACACTGCCAGGCTCACAATGGGCACATAATAAAAAATGCAAAAGTAAGGAAAAAGGTAAATAAGACATGGGATGAAAATATGTAATAGGGTGACTATAATTTAGAAAACTGACAAAGTCTAGTGGTAAGGTTGCATGTATACATAGTTAACTAAAGGAATGAGCACCTAAAGTATTGTGGGAATAAGTCAGGTTTAGAGAAAAGCACACAAGATAAATATCTAAAGACATGGTTTGAGTCATGGCTCTGCCACTTACCGCTGTGTGACCTCAGGCAAGTAACTTAAAATTCTGAGTTTCAGTTCTTGATGGATCATGCTGGAGAGAATAAAACCTACTCCCCAAGCTTTTTCTAGAAATTAAATAAGGGCTTCTATTTTTTATAATGATGGGCCCAGAACTTGGAACAATTCTCCCACTAAATAAACCTAGAAACTATTTTCTAAGCCAAGATCTAGAGAAGACAGTTGAGATCCAGAGGAGCAAGTTTGACATTTGGAGATGTTTTTTCCCTGTGGTAATGTTTGCCAGTCTGGAAAAGATCAGTGAGTATCTGAACACCTGAGAAGTTTTTTGACATATTCCCAGTGTTATAAGAGTAAAAGTTTAAATACAGAGCTAGCCAAAGTGTGGGCTGTGGTAAAATTCCATGGACTTTGTTTTAGGACCATAGGGAAAAAAAAAGAATAAGCCAGAAATAGAGATGTCCTAGTAGAGACTGGAACCTAAATTCAAAAACTCCCAGCCCTAAAAATGGAGAAGGTAATCCCTAATTGTTTGTGCCCCTCTCAGAAATAAATCTGTATGTACCAGTCTTAACCCTAAATTATATCCAGAGAAGAATATTTCAAATAAAAAGTTCTGTCAAAATAAGAAAAAATTACTAAGTGCATACAAAAGTGAGCAAAGTGAACCATGAACTAAAATAGCACAAACACACCAATGTAGGTGCAGATACTGAGTTTATTAGAGACACAATAATTCATAAAATAACATCCCTGCTGTATTTGAGGAGAAAAAAGACCATTTTGAGAATTTCAGAAAGACTCAACACGATAAAAAAGGACATGAAGATTGCTAAAAGCAACAGATAGTTATGCTTGAACCGAAAAATGAAGTAACTTAGGATATCAGTATCCCAATAGGATATCAAAAAAAAAAAAAAAAAAGCCTTTAACATCAGGTCAAACACTTTGAAAAGAGAATTCTACATCTGAAAACTAAGTTGAAGTAATCACAATGAAACAAGTAAGAACAGTTTTTAAAACTGAAAAACAGAAGATAAGAGTTATGAAAATATAGCAAAAATATATAATATAAACAGAGATTTCCCTAGGATATGTAGAGCCCCAGCAAGTGTGTGTGAGTGTGTGTGTGTGTGTGTAGCCTGTTATATAAGCAACTTGATTAAAATTTTTTATAAAAAAATTGATGAGCTCATAGTGGATGAACGATATATTTAGAATAATGGGTACTTGTTCTTATCCTATCAGTGTACATGAAGTTGTTATACAGCACTCAGAATCATCTCTTCCTGTTCAGGTCTGGGAACCATCCCTTATTATTTGTTTTTATCAATTGTGTGGGTCCTGGCTAACTCTATATTTCCTACTGTGAGAAAAAGTAACACTAGCTTTTGATGTGGCTCTTTGGATATCAATTGTATATATCAATTGTATTGAAACAATACAGATTTCCTTGCCTCTGCAGCTCTCTAGTACCGTTTATTGAATGTTGGTTGCACCATTACTCATGCTAGTACTCATCATCTCTTTCGTAAATACTTTTTCAGTGACTCAGAGTTTGTTATTGTGCTTCACTGATGACGACCACTAATGCAAGTCTTACCCCCAGATGATGAAAGAAAATGTTAATCTTTTATGATTATGTTAAATTCACTGTTCATAATTTCATAGCATAAACCTAGATCAACATATCTAGCCATGTCTTTTCTCGAACTCTTTGGGCCATAATCAAGAAATTCCTAAAAAAAAAAAGAAATTCCTAAATGCAATCTCCTCCAATGTTGATTGCACCCCTGATTTCTATACCCTACCCCAGGGGGAAGATAGACAAGGGGCTGGTATGCAAAGCAAGAAGATCCACCTCATTCACATAGGAACATCCATTCCTCATCTAACATGGCTTAACTGAAGATCAAAGAAAGCACAGTGTCACTACAGCATCTGAGACAAGAGAGAACAGCAACTGGAAAGTTCCATTGGTACTGTAAAGCAGTGGTCTTCAAAGCCCTCAAAGAAGATAGAAACAGTCATGTCCAGAGGACTTCCTGGCACATGCCACAGAGCCTCAGGAGAACATAAGTGACTTCTGTGAGTGCAGTGATATGGAACTCACAGGGTAAAATCCCTCTGCCCTCAGGTGCTGTAGATCAAAATTGGCACCCCAATTAGAACAGGCTAGGTGCAAGCTGATGTCCACATCCACTTACATAGGCTTTGGACCATTGGTAATTCAGAACTCTCAACTTGTACCAGGTCCAACTTGTACCATGTCCAACGTGAAAAAGAGTCACTAAGAATATTTCAGTACAGTCTGGCAGCCCAATATAGCATGATCCTATAAAAGAAGTACTGCACTGGCCAGCGGGAACAATCCATTCACTGAGCTGTCCTTTCGAAATTGACATCCAAGCCTCAAGCCCCAGAACAACTTCATAAGCAGAAGTTCAGTAGCTTCTTGGAGGATCTGATTGATATCTGTGGTATAAAGGGCCAGAGAGTGCCTCAAAGGAGTGAAACAAAGATTGAGGCCCATGCAAGCCAAGCTTAGGGCCCAGTTGGCATTGCCACAGAGAAGGATTTAGAAAAATTTAAGGAAGACATTCCAAAAGCACAGGGCTCCCCAAGACATGGGACCTAGAGCATAAACCCTGCTTGCTCAGGTCTAAGAGCAATAATAAACATATAATGGGACACCAAAAAGAGAAATAATAAAGTAGAGGCAATATTCAAAGTGGTCTGGGAAAAGAAAACATAAACCATAAATACATACCACTTTATACCCATGAAATTTGGCAAAATTAAGACATTTAATAATCTCATATTTTAGAGAGGATGTGGGTCAATGTGCATTCATACATAGCAGATCAAGTTTAAAATTGGTACAGGCATTTGTGAAAACAATGTAACATTATCCTTTATTTTATTTTTTTTATTAACATATAATGTATTATTTGCTTCAGGAGTACAGGTCTGTGAAATCATCAGTCTTACACAATTCACAGCACTCACCATAGCACATACCCTCCCCAATGTCCATAACCCGGCCTCCCTATCCCTCCTCCCCCACCCCTTAGCAACTCTCAGATTGTTTCCTGAGATTAAGAGTCTCTTATGATTTGTCTCCCTCCCTGGTCCCATCTTGTTTCATTTTTCCCCCCCTACCCCCCATAACCCCCCACCCTGCCTTTCAAATTCCTCATATCAGAGAGATCATATGATAATTGTCTTTCTCTGATTGACTTATTTTACTTAGCATAATACCCTCTAGTTCCATCCACGTCATTGCAAATGGCAAGATTTCAGGTTTTTGATGGCTACGTAGTATTCCACTGTGTATATATACCATATCTTCTTTATCCATTCATCTGTTGATGGACATCTAGGTTCTTACCATAGTTTGGCTATTGTGGACATTGCTGCTATAAACATTCAGGTGCATGTGCTCCTTCAGATCACTACATTTGTATCTTGAGGGTAAATACCCAGTAGTGTGATTGCTGGGTCATAGGGTAGCTCTATTTTCAACTTTTTGAGGAACCTCCATACTGTTTTCCAGAGTGACTTCACCAGCTTGCATTCCCACCAACAGTATAGGAGGGTTCCCCTTTCTCTGCATCCTAGCCAACATCTGTTGTTTCCTGATTTGTTAATTTTAGCCATTCTGACTGGTGTGAGGTGGTATCTCACTGTGGTTTTGGTTTGTATTTCCCTGATGCCAAGTGATGTTGAGCACTTTTTCATGTGTCTTTTGGCCATTTGGATGTCTTCTTTGTAGAAATATCTGTTCATGTCTTCTGCCCATTTTTCGATTGGATTATATGTTTTTTGGGTGTTGAGTTTGATAAGTTCTTTATAGATTTTGGATACTAGCCCTTTATCTGATATGTCATTGCAAATATCTTCTCCCATTCTGTCAGTTGTCTTTTGTTTTCGTTGACTGTTTCCTTTGCTGCGCAAAAGCTTTTGATCTTGAGGAAGTCCCAATAGTTCATTTTTGCCCTTGCTTCTCTTGCCTTTGGCAATGTTTCTAGGAAGAAGTTGCTGCAGCTGAGGACGAAGAGGTTGTTGCCTGTGTTCTCCTCAAGGATTTTGATGGATTCCTGTCTCACATTGAGGTCTTTCATCCATTCTATTTTTGTATGCGGTGTAAGGAAATGGTCCAGTTTCATTCTTCTGCATGTGGCTGTTCAGTTTTCCCAACACCATTTGTTGAAGCGATCATCTTTTTTCCGTTGGACATTCTTTCCTGCTTTGTTGAAGATTAGTTGACCATAGCATTGAGGGTCCATTTCTGGGCTCTCTATTCTGTTCCATTGATCTATGTGTCTGTTTTTGTGCCAGTACCATACTGTCTTGATGATTACAGCTTTGTGATAGAGCTTGAAGTCTGGAATTGTGATGCCACCGACTTTGGTTTGGTGACATTATCCTTTAAATGTAGACACTTATTACCATGTAACTCAGTAATTCTCTTTTTATGTGTGTGTATATATATGCTAGAGATACTCTTATGTGTGCATGTCAAAAGATACATGCAAGAATGAATGCTATACTATTATCAATAATAACTTCAGAAAACTAGAATTGACCTCCACGTCCAAACAAGAATAGAACAGTGAAACAATGACCCAAAAGTGGTCCATGAAATGGAGTGTAAGATGCAAGTAGCAAAACAACACATAAAATTTAATATCATTTGTTTGAAGCTTCAAGAATGTCAAGACTAAATATTATATTATTTAAAAATAGACTCATGGTTACTAAATAAGAACAAAAGGATGATTTTTGCAAAAGACAGGATAATGTTTACCTCTGGGAGGAAAGTGGGTTATGGATAAGAGAAGCACATAGGAAAATGAAAGATACTGATAAAATTCTAATTCTTAAGCTGTGTGGTAAGTTTATGGGTGTTCGCTTTATTACTATGCTTTTATAACTTCCATTCATTCCTTTGTGTATACCAAAGATTATATTAAAATCAATATTTATTAACTAACAAGAATATGTACTAAGGCATTTATAGTAAGAATGAATAAGAAGTTTGGGATATGTCTTGAAATGTCTTAGACTCTCGGTGAGGATTTTGTAGACTAGCAGAATGCATTGAACCAATATCAAGTTGATTGAAATACTGAGCTTTAAGGGAACTTGAACATTCCGGAAAATAACTATCAACTTAAGTAAAATATGAAAAATTTCATGAGGTGTATTTACACACAAAACCATTTAAATATAAACTATGAGAGATTCTAATCATTTGGAAGAATCTAGCAAGGTTTATTGGAGAACATGACACTGGATATTGCCTTAAAGGCACATTCAACTTGACCACCAGAGAGGGGTTCACAGTATCTTCCAGCAGAAAATAAGAAATTGAGGGGTGCCTGGATGACTCAGTCAATTAGGCATCTGACTCTTGGTTTTGGATCAGGTCGTGATCTCATGCTGTAAGATCAAGCCTTGCGTGAGCTCCACACTCAGCAAGGAATCTGCCTGTGGGTTCTCTCTCTCCCTCTGCCCCCCCAAAAATAAATAAATAAATCTTTAAAAAATTTTAAAAAAATAAATTAAAAGTACTGGTGAAAAGTCCATCAATGTCATATTTAGACTAGACTGAGGACACTAAGCAGCAATAGATGAAATAACGCTGGAGCACATTGAAAGTGTTTGGCAGTAGCTTGGAAATCCCTGGGAGAGGCTAAATGGGGACTGCAGATTAATCTGGCAGAGACGTGTAGGGTGAATGTGGCCCGTAAGTGACCAGAAATGAGAAGAACTAGGAGAAAGATAATGCATTTTTCCAGGTAAGAGTAAGGGCCCCAACTGGAATGATGGTAGTGAATACTAAATTCTCTTAGAAAATACAGTTGGAGAACATTTTCCCAAAGGCATTTGCAGCTTTCATATTAATGAGTAGAATCGTGAAAGCTTTGATTTTCTCAAGGAATAGCTAAAAAACCATTAGCCCTTCTATATAATAATTCCCCAAGCAGATTTTAATGACAACCAAGAAACCACTCTAAATGTGTCAGCCCCCACTTAACGTTCCAGTGTCACCTGAACAGTTCTGCCCTAGTTTTCCTCACTACGAGGGACTCCTTGGTTTACTAGTGCCCATTATAGTTTTAAAAATGATTCCAGCCCACCATATTAGTTTAATTTCAGTAGCCTAATAAAAAAGAAATCTTGGAGTTTGCCTAGAGGCCATAAAAGATGAGGTGTCTAAAACAGGGCTAGATGAGAAGGGATATTTGGCTCAGACTCTCTAGAACTATAGCAGAGAAGACAGCAATGACTTCCCTTTTCGTTGGGAATTTTTCAGGTGAATAGATGCTGTCTTTTCAGATGGTGTCATTGCCAAAGTTACTGAGAATTTCAATGTTAGAGATCATTTTACTGAACTGACACTATTGGAAATAGTGAAATGGTGAACCATAAAGGGTCCGGGTTTAAAAAATAGACTATTTTAAGATATTTTTCAAAATGGAGTAAATGCCTGTGTGTGTGTATATACATGCATATACAGACATATATTCAGATTAGATATATATTTTCTCTATATGTACATTTAAGAAATTGGTGATTTTTTAATTAATTTCAGGGATCTGTATTATATTAAATTCATTGTTTTCACTTGTAAAATTGACTCTGGAAAGCTGAATTCAGCATTTAAAATCCTATTACATGTTGAAAAGATATTTGACTTTATTATTCATCACAGAATCACTAATTAAAACTATGCTACCGCTCACTACAGCAGTGGCCACATTTTAAAATTGGAAAATACAAATGTTAGAAAACATGTGGAACAGCCAGGTCTCAAATTGCACGTGAGCATGTAATGTAAATTGGTACATTTGTTTTGCCAAAATGCTTGATAGTGTCCATCAAGGCTAATCTTATGCCTATTCTATGTAGTTCCTGTCCTAACTATACATACAACAGAAATTCATGCAAATCTTCACCAAAACACATGTAGAATATTCAAGAAAGCACTGATTTTAATAGGTCCTACCTAAAGTTACCAAAATACTCAACAGTAGTTTGGATAAAGAAATACTGTTTATTCACTTAATGAACTATTATTTGGCATTGAGACTGAATGGCCTCGAATTACATACAACAATAAGAATGAATCTAACATACTGTTAAAGTTTGACATTAAAAGGCATATAGTGTTTGTGTCCACTTACATAAAGTATACAAAAACAGGTAAAGCCAATATAAACTGTTAATAATGAAGGATAGTGGTTATCCTCAGTGGATAACGACTGTAAGTATCATGATAGGGTCTTCTGGGATGCTGTAAAAATCTTTCCTTTATCTGGGGGCTGTTGTAAGAATCCGTGTTCTTAATTATGAATGTGTATATATATATATATATACAATATACATATGTACCTAATTGTCTGTGTGTGTTATACATATGTACCTAATTGTGTGTACCTAGTTGTGTATGTATATATATATACATACATACACACACACATATATATAATCTTACATACATAATTCTAATTCTAATTATATATTCTTAATTATATTCCTCTGTGTATATGTAAATGCATCAATGAAGTTTTACAAAGTATTAAATCATTTAAATTTTAATTTCACTGGGAAGACAATAAAGGCAATAGCTTCAGCTGAAAAATGATATTTTTCAGCTGAAAAATAATCATTTCATGTAAGTCAAATTCAGTAGCATGGGGTGATCATATTGTCAGGGTTCTCCAAAGAAACAGTATATACATGAAATTTATTACAAAGATTGTCTCATGATTGTGGAGGATAGGAAGCTAGAGCCCTAGAAAGGCCAGTGGAGCAGTGGAAGTACTGAGAACCAGGAGTACTAAGGGCAGAAGCATATTCCAGCTTGAGGAGTCAGAGTGAATTCAACCTTCCTGACCTTCTTGTTCTTTGTATCCAAGTCCTCAGTGGATGGGATCATGCCCACTCACCCTGGAGAAAGCCATCTGCTTTACTGAGCTTACCAATTCAAATGCTAATTCTCTGGAAACACCCTCCCAGACAACCCCAGGAAAAATGTTTTGAGGCAGGTATCTGGGCATCCCATGTCTGTGTCCAGTGAAGTTGACATATGAAATGAACCATCACAGTGAATTATGAACATTTAACCTGTACTTATAATGTATTGTTCCTTTCCCCCCTTAAATATATTTCTTTCTTTCTTATAAGTCATATTTATACTCACTTAAAATAGTATAAATGCAGAAAAATATAAAGAACATATTAATTCGATCATCTGGAGAATAATACTAAGAATGTTTAGGTCTATAGACATGCCAATCTATAAACCAATATTCATTCATTTAAAATATTTATTTATACTTTAGTTTGTGCCAAGCTATGTATCAAATGTTTCAAGTGCAATAGTAACCAATAACAGAAACTGCATGGCCATCACTAGATTACGTTCTCTTGGAGGGAGACAGAAAATAGTCACACAATCACCTAAAAATATACCTAAAATTAAAATTATGGTGAGTGTTATGAAAAAGAGATAAACGTATGAGAAATGTGCAAATGGGAGTTTGCCTGGTGAGCAAGCATAAATGTGCTGTGATCAGAAGGAAAAATAGGAGATAACTATTTGAAAGGGCAGAGAAAAAAGTGTCAGGCCGAGGAAACAACATGTGCAAAAGCCCTGGGGTAGAAGGGAATGTGGTCAATGCCAGGAAGAGAAAAGGCCACTATTCATGGGACACAAGAATCTGATGCAATCATGTTTCAGAACTTTCCCAGAGGGCTTGTTAAACACATGCTATTGGTCCTCCTCCCTCACCCCCCAACGTTTCTGATATAGTAGACTGGGGTGGGCCCCTAGAATTTGCATTTCTAACCAGTTCCCAGGTGAAACCAGTTCAGTGATGCTGGTGGTCTGAAAATCATAACTAGGAAACAACTGACCTCAAGAAAACATGGTCTGGCACAAGGCTTAGTAGGAACCATACCACTTAAAGCTTTGGAGGACGTGTCAGGAAAGTTGTTATTTATTCTAAAAACAATAGTGGCACTAAAGTGGGAGTTGGGAGCTGGGGGGTGACCTGATGGGATACATGTTTTGATACCATCATTTGATATCGGCATGGCACATGGGTGAAAGCACTGGAAATCAGTTAGGAGCCTATTGTGACACTCTAGGTAAGGGATGAAAGTAGTAGGACGATGGTAATGGCGATGAAGATAGAGAAGACATTTGAGAGATTGTATGGTTCATTCTTTAATCATAGGATTTTGTGATGGATTGGATGCAGGAGGTCAAGAGAGAGACCAATGATGACTCCTAATTCTGGCTTTTAATAACTGAGTTGTTGGACGTGTCATGCACTGAAATAGATAATATTGGAAGGTGAAAATCACTTAATTTATTTTTGGTCAAGTGAAGTCAAAACATCTTTGGGATGTCCAAGTGAAGATATTAAGCATGTAGTTTTGTCCTACCAGTCTGCAGTTCTGGATATTCAGAAACTGAACATATACATGTAGGAGTCATCTGTAGTTTGCTTGTCATGAAGCTGAGTTGGCTTAAAGAGAGTACATAAAGGGAGAAGAGACAGAGGACTCATGCCTGAGCCTAGAGGAACTCCCACACTGGGCAGCCAAGTAAGGATAATGAGCCAAAAAAAGAGAGAAAACATGACCAGAGTTGTGACAAGAAAACCAGGAGTGTGTGGTGCCTCAAAATTTAAGGGAAGAAAAATGTCCAGTAAGATGAAAACTTTTCAAGAAGTTTATCAAAGGGTGGAGAAGATAGGCTAGGGTAGTAGCAGGTGAGAAAGATAGGAACAGTGGAGATTGACTGATTCATTCGTTCATTTATTGAGAGAAGGAAGCATGTTGGGAAGTTGGTGGGATTATTCTATTCAGAGGACAGTGTTAAGGAGGTGGATCTGTGAAAGAACACATTATATATTATGTGTATATGTATGTTATATGTGTAAGAACACATTATATATTAAAGCTACTTGTTCATTTTATTCAAATTACAGTTTTTTAACTTTCATCTTTTATTGTTTATATTGTACACATCCTAAAATATCATTTAATCAAAACTATCTATCTTGCCCTTTTTAGTCTCCTACTTTGGTGCCAAGATAAGAAAAACTTTCCACACATCAGAATTATATAAATATTCATGTGTATCTAATTCTGGTAATTTTAATACTTTATTTTTATCTTTTGAATTTTGAATTATTTTTTGAAGTGTGTGATGGAAATCTTACCTACATTTTTTTTCTCCTGACTGCTTAACCAGCTCTCAAATACTATGCATTTTCAAACTTCTATTTGAAAAGGCTAAAAGGTAATGTCAAATGCTGAATCGAATTTGTCACTTTGGATTTTTCTGTGTCCAACTGAACGTCCCTCTGCTTTTGGAAACTTGACTTTGGAAGTCAAGAAAAGTTGACTTAATTCACAACCTGTGCATTCCTTCACCTTTTTTTTTTTTTTTTTTCCTTGTAGCCCAATTGAAGTACTAAAATTATTTCACTTTAAAAAAAGCCACCTAGAAACTTGACCTAGATTGCAGTTACCCATCTGTTTAAAGAATTGTGCTGCATGGAATATTCTATTTCTGTTCTGGTTATCTATTAGCAATTCAGAATATATACAATGGTATACAAAACTCCTTGTATTTTGAGTCTTGTTGCTTTTAGAGATTACTTTCCTTCTTTAGAATTCTTTTTTAATAGCTAAATAATAATAAAAGATGACATACTTTTAAAGAATATTTCCTGTGTCATAGAACAAATAAAGACATTTTAATTTCAAAGGTATGATGCAAATAAAATGTTTTTAGCAGTCTCTCAGAAAGATGTATTGCATCCACAGTTTCCTTTATTCCCGTTTTAAAAAGTTTTATTTATTTATTCATTTATA
Source organism: Potos flavus (assembly GCA_028534135.1). Taxonomy (NCBI): domain Eukaryota; kingdom Metazoa; phylum Chordata; class Mammalia; order Carnivora; family Procyonidae; genus Potos; species Potos flavus. Next base: position 115,464,315 of record CM052897.1, on the reverse strand, counting down.
TCGTTGAGATATAATTGACATATAACATATTAGTTTCAGGTGTACGACATAATGATTTTTTTTTTTTAAATTTTATTTATTTATTTGACAGAGAGAGATCACAGGTAGGCAGAGAGAGGGGGGGAAGCAGGCTCCCCGCTGAGCCGAGAGCCCGATGCGGGGCTCGATCCCAGGACCCTGAGATCATGACCTGAGCCGAAGGCAGAGGCTTTAACCCAGTGAGCCACCCAGGCGCCCCACGACATAATGATTTTATATTTGTATATATTACAAAATGAACACCACAGTAAATCTGGTTAACATCCATTGCTGTACATAGTTGCAAGGTTCTCTTTCTTACAATGAGAACTTTTAAGATTATTATCTTAAAAACAATCAAATATGCAATACATTTGGAACTATATAGTTACTGTGTTGTACATTATATCTTGACAACTTATTTATTTTATAACTGATAGTTTGACCTTTTGACCCTCTTCACCCCTTTTGCCCATCCCCCCCCTGCTTCTGGCAACCCACCAATCTGTATATAAATTTTTGTTGTTGTTTTAAGATTCCCCATATAAATGAGATCATAAGGTATTTGTCTTTGTCCATCTAATTTATTTCACCTAACAAAATGCCCTCAGGCTTCACCCATATTGTCACAAATGGCTAGATTTTATTCTTTTAATGACTGAATTATATCCCATTGTATGTAGGTGTTTGTGTGTATATCTGTACCTAATCTCACAGTTTCTTTATCCAGTCATCCATCCATGGAACTTAGGTTGTTTCTGTATCTTAGCTATTGTAAATAATGTTGGGGTGAACATGAAGGTGCATGGAGGTAGTGTTATCATTTTTTTCAGATAAATAATCATAAGTGGAATTCCTGGGTCATATGGTAGTTCTGTTTTTAAGTTTTTGAGGCACAAGTTTCCCATTTCTCCACATCCTCGCCATCCTCATCCTTGTTACCTCTTGTCTCTTTGACAGTAGCCATTCCAACAGGGGCGAAGTGATGATGATTTTCCTGATGGTTAGTGACATTGAACGTCTTTAGACCATGTACCTGTTGGCCATCTGTATGTCTTCTTCAGGAAAATGTCCACTCAGATCCAAAGATACGATATCTGGAGTCACACAATAGTAATGAATAGATTCTTATATAAGATCCAAGAACAATGAATGTGCATAGAGCAGAATGTAAATGTCCACTCCTTTTGCCTTTCCCTTTCTTGGTTGTATATGTAACTGGAAAGTTCTTCATTACTAACATGTAGAGATAAGCACATATATTTTTTCCTTTCTTTTTTTTAGATAATAGGATCAATGTGAATACATTTTTTTTTTTTACACTCAGCAATATGTCTTGAGGATTTAGTATGTGAATTAGACTAAGTCTATCTCATTTTTAATGGCCACATAATATTCTATAGTATTATAATTTAGCTAAATCTCTAAGACAATGTGGATGAGTTTTCGGTTTCTTTTTTTTCTTTTTTTTCTTTTTTTCTTTCTCTATTACAGCGTTGGAGCAGATAGGCAAAGATGCTCCACTTAATTCCTGACTGGTATCCCTGAGTCAGGTCTTGCCTCTCAGGCTTCCTTAAAACAGTAGTCAGCTTAACCCTGTAAAGAGCTCTACCAAGCCTGGACTCCCCATGTCACTCAGAGTAAAGCCAAATCCAGACAACAGTCAACCCTTGCATTTTCTGGACTTTGGTTGCCTCTCTGACTCATCTCCTTTGCTTCTCTTCATTCAGCTGCATTCTTGATGCTCATTGAACATTGTGAGCATGTTCCAGTCTTAGCATCTTTTTCCATATCACATTCTGTATCTGGAATGTTCAGTCATTCCACATCTACATGGCTTGTTCTTTTTTTTATGTGAGTTTTTCTCAAATAGCATCACAGTGAGGCCATACTAAGCCATCCTGTCTAAAATTTTAACACATGTCCACAAACATCTCAAACCTCAATCCCTATATCATTATTCTCCTTAGCATTTACTCCATTATATATTATATGCAATATATGTGTCTTACTTATTAGTTTTGTTTATTGCCTGTTCCACCTAGCCAGGGCAAAGATTTGCATTTTGTATTTTCTGCTGTATTTTCTTCTCTATCTGTATCTTTTAGAAGGATACCTAATACTTAGTTTTTATCCAATAATCTTTCATGCATGAATTTTGCTCATATGTGTGCATTTGTCTGTATAATAGATCCCTGGAAGTGAAATTATTAATAGGAAAGTTATAGATGTTTTAATTTCTGATGGTCCTCCAGTGCTACATCAGTTACCTTTATTTTTTTAATCTTTTTTTATCCTTTTATTTTTTTTATTAACATATAATGTATTATCTGCCCCAGGGTACATGTCTGTGAATCATCAGGCTTACACATTTCACAGCACTTACCATAGCACATACTCTCCCCAATGTCCATAACCCAGCCACCCTCAGTTTGTTTCATGAGTTTAGGAATCTCTTATGGTTTGTCTCTTTCCTGATCCC